>JADRCD010205761.1:0-18046 GCA_019843815.1 Montemys delectorum | reverse complement strand
AAAAAAGAAGAGATGGAGTTCACAGAAGTGACCTAGAACAATACTGGTTGTAACAATCTGTCACCTCTGCCTAGTGGAGAGATCTAACAACTGGGCTTATTGTTGACTTGAAAAGGATGTGTGTTTAAAGTCTGCTTTGTATTACTCCAAAACAATGTCATGCATAGAAAAATTTTAAACCAAATGAAAATATAAGGGAAAAAAAATCACTTACTTTTCCAAGAATCTGTTGAATGATTAATTTCTAGCTGTTGTTACCAACACACCTGACCATCATGTCATAAGGATTGGGTAGGACTTGGCATTTCTTACAGCTGAGTGCAGAATCTTCTCTCTACTTCCCTTCAGAAACCTTGCCGTTTGGGCCAAATAAGGATTCCTAATGTATTTCATCACTCTAGTCTACATGGTAGAATATACTTCAGTTTAGATGATCAAAAAGAAAACAAATTGTGGTGAGTAATCCAGACATTATTAAAGTATAGTCAGCTGGAAAACATTTATTATAACTAAAAAGCATTGTATAATATTTCACATAGAATAATATATCGACTACAGAAAAGGCACATGAGGGAGGAGGGATTATACAATATGTGCGGGAGGACTCTCACTTGGGAGCAATCTCAGGCTATAAACTCCAGAGAACACAACTACAGTCCATTGTTTTAATACACTAGTTTTGGACAAAGGTCAATTATTCATCAACACTTTTACCTGGGCCAGAGGAAGACTTTGCTGAACCTCTGAGCCCTGGGTCTAATGCACTGGGATCCTTGACATACCCATACTTGTTCATGATACGTGATCATTCAGAACTTCATTTTCTCCTTCCACATTTACTAAGGGCTTCCTTGGCTCCCCACATTTTATGTTGCTCTTTAGATGCCAGGTTTCTAACTGCTTGAGAGCTCACCATACAGGCTAGCCCCGGCCACAATGGGAGGGACCCTTCTCCACCACTTGCGTTATGAAAATGTCCTACAGCGGGCACGTATGGAGGGATTTTTCAGTTGAGGTTCCTTCTGTTCGGCTGACTCTAGCTTGTATTAACATAAAACTACCAAGAGCACGTTTCTTCAACTATCAAACATCCCTATCAATAAGTTCTATTTCTGTTTTCACCAGAGAGCGCAAAAGGTTCGTAATTCATCGGTTATACAGAATTCCCTCCCCCATCCATGAGGATTATAGATGGCTTGAAAGCCAGTTGAAAATTATTTTAATATTTTGAGAAGGAATTTTTTGCTCTAAAACTTAATATCCTTTATCTTTTCTGACTTTGTTTTATATTTTTCTACTTATTTTAAATTTGTTGTAAACAAAGACAAACAGTTTATATATATATATATATACTGCCATATCAATACAAACACATATTTTATAAATAGCATTAAAATCCTGGGAAATTAAAGTGAAAAACATACTCAATATGTCTCACATGTTGTACAAGAATAAATTTCTTCACAGACATCAATTCTATTTAAATTTCACCAAATAAATTCAATTTTACCTTTACTTCGCATCATCCTGATTGAAGGTAGTTCATCTTCATTGAGAATGTAGTCCTCTCTCAGCAATCAGCACTAAGAGGGCCAGGGAAGCAATTGAATCAGAGCAACTACTTGTAAATGGCAAAACAGATTGATAATCTTAGACTTAGAAATACTACTTTAACACAGAGAAAGTAAAGCCCTATTTTTTCCTTCTAATGACAGTGTTTTCTCTTTAGCCAGACAATATGAGGCTGATTGTGTCATTATGGCAAAGCTATTCAAAGGCTTGGAAAATGTTGGAAATGTCCTTTCGTTGGCTCTGATACAACATAAATATTTTTGAATAGCCCAGTACAGACACAATTCTTTTAGGATATTCACTACCCTTAGGTAGCTTCCTTAGGAGGAATTATGCAGACTCTTAGCCTTGCCAAACTAATATTTTCAGTACACATGAAAATACAGCTTTCTTAAGGAGGACTGAGTGCCCTGGAGAAAACACTGAATTTAGGAGGCATTCAGAAGGGATCTAGGAAAGCAATGTGTTGACTGCAGATCAGAGAGCGCTGGGTAGTTATCCTTGCTTGGTAAAGAACAGGAGGTTAGAGAACTAGGTGAAAATTTAAACAGCAAGAAATGTCAGCTAACAAACAGCCTATTCCCTGTTTTGGTACAACTACAGCCATTTTTATTCTATGTAAGCCAAAGCTACAAAACATATCAATGTGATAGAAGGTACTTAGGAGAACATCATTTTCACTATATTTTTAATTAGAAATATGTCTTGGCTGAATTATGGGATATTATGACGTATTAGATATTTTAAACTTCATTAATAACTGATTCTCCAAAGTATCTCATTTTTGCTACATTTGCTATCCAATAACCCCCAACATTATCAGCACTAGAAATAATAATAATAATAATAATAATAATAATAATAATAATAAAAATTATTACTCCTAGCTTTACTAAGAGGACAAAAAGGAGGAAGGATGGGATTTAGGAGCCATGGGAATGAAGGACACCAGGAGAACATGCTCCACAGAATCAACCAAGAAGGGTTCATAGGGGCTCACAGAGACTGAAATGGCAATCACAGAGCTAGTATGGTTCTGTGCTAGGTCCTCTATGAACATATGCATATATGTTTAGTTTGGGGTTTTTGTGGGACTCTTAAAAATTAGAGCAAGTGGGGTATATCGTTTGCCTGCTCATGGAACACTTTCCCTCCTACTGCAACCTTGATATGAGGGTTTGCACCTAGTCTTACTGCATCTTTGTTATGCTGTGTTTGGTTGATATCCCTAAGAGGCCTGATTGTTTCTGAAGGGAAATGAAGGAGTAATAGATTTGGGAGAGAGAGGGTATAGAAACAAGTAGTAGGAAAAGAGGGCTGGGAGTCTTTAGTTGGGATGTATTATCAGAGAAGAATAAAGAAAAAGAAAAACATTAAAGAGTGCAAAATCATGTTGAACACAAACAAGTATGTTTTTATTGGATATTTTATTTATTTACATTTCAAATGTTATCCCCTTCCCTTACCTATTCAATATAGTACTCAAAGTCCTAGCCAGAGCAATTAGACAACAAAAGGCGGTCAAAGGAATACAAATTGGAAAGGAAGGAGTCAAACTATCACTATTTGCAGATGATATGATAGTATTCTTAAGTGAACCAAAAAAAATTCCACCAGAGAACTCCCACAGCTGATAAACAACTTCAGCAAAGTGGCTGGATATAAAATTAATTCAAACAAATAACTAGCTGTCCTCTACTCAAAGGATAAATGTGCTGAGAAAGAAATTAGAGAAACAAAAAAACCTTCTAGCTTGTGTCATAATTTCCTTTTTGTTAGTATTTTCATTTGATAAACTCTTTAATTTTATCTACTTTTCTGTGTTTAGTGAGTTTATTTGAGACAAGGATATAACCCAGGCCACATTGAATTCACAGTTCTCTACTGTCTGCCTCTGGAGTACTAGGGTCTGTGGTTTGCAGCACCACATGCAGACCATATTCTTAATTGGAAAAAACTGAAAGAACTTAATAATAAAATTATGCTTTGTTCTGTTTTAAAATTCTTCAAAATGTTCTTCTAAACTTTAAGATTCTAAGCATGTTCTCTTTTATGTTTTTTTAATATTTTTTGGATTATTTTCTCCTATTAGTAATGCTTACTATTCCTGTCTTTCTTAAATTAAATTTGTGGCCAAACTTTATATTTCTATATGGATAAGGAATCCCAATATGTTTATTAAATCATCCATCCTTTCTTCACTATTTAGTAATGGAAACCCTACAATGAATCAAGCTTGCATGTCCACAAAAGCCAGTTCTGTCCTATGGTCTGATTTACTGCCATTTAGTCAAGTATGTGTGAATAATGCTGTCTAATCCACTGTGGACTTTAATGAATTTTGAGGTAGAGCAAGGGAAGGTGTTGTGTTAGACTGCATCTACGTCACCATTAGAATAACCCTTAGGCTTTGGTATTCTAAGTGGTAACTGTCTTAGACTAAAAATTTCAAGTTCTGTGAAGCTTTCCAATTTTAATTGAATTTATAATTCCACAAATGAATACTCTAATTTTATTCACAAATATGATATGTCTTCTCATATATTCGACTTTATTACTGCATTTAAATAAGTATCATATATGTTTTATTGTATCTGTTCTTAGGTATGTTATATTATTGCTTCCTATTTGAAAAGATGGCTGCTTTAAAATAAAATTTATGTAGTTTTGGTTTAGGCAATTAATTTTCAAACAGAGTTTTGTACATGGATTTTTGCTAAAATGTCCCTGATTCTTCTAATTTTAAAATTAATTTTGTACTTACATGGATGATGTAAGTTTTACATAATGACATAGGTTTGTTCATTTGTTTTTTGTTGTTGTTCTTCTGTTTCAGCACATGGAGCCTTCAATCATGGATTTCAAATCAAATGATGGATTTTTTTAGGATTTGTAGTTCAACATGGAGAGGAGATACCAGAATGAGTCCCTCCCCCCCTTAGGAAGTGATTCCCTTGAAAATTCCTATTCCTACTCTCTTACTTGCCACTAGTATGGTGGGATGTTATTTTAAATTTTATAGTATGGTTTTTCTTAATTTTTGTGAGAATCTGTTTTCTTCTTAAATTTACCCAATTTACAAATATTTTCTAAATTAAATCAGTATTCTATTTCTAGACTTAACCTGACTTGATCATCAACAATTATCTTTGTGTACATTGATAAATAAAATTGCTAACAAGTTAACTAGGATTATTGCATGTTTTTTTTATACATGTTATAACCTAAAATCTTGTGTTTTGCTATTTTCCTTCATTGGAATGTATCAAGGTCATGTTAGTTTCAGAAAAATGAGTTACAGAGTGGCATCTCTTACAGTATTTTCTGGAAGAGTTTGTATAAGATTTCAATAAAACATTACTGAAAGGTTTAATAGAGATTCAATGGAAACTAACTTGAACCTATGAATTTATTTGTTAAAAATGTTAAAATTATGGATTGTATCTCATTGATTCTAATTGAACCCAAAGGTTTATGTTAGTACTAAAAAGTTGATTTGGATATTTTTTTCAAAAAGATGTATACTTTTATAATTATTTCATTTCATTTTTGAAGATTCATTTATAAAACCAACCATATTTTCCAATTTTTATAATCTAGTGTATCCAAATTTTCATTCATGGCACTGTTCTTCTGATTTCTTTCTTTTGCCTTTTGCCTTTTGCCTAAGATTGTTAACATTTCTTAGACTATAGACATGTTTAGGACATTTGTAGAGTTTTCATAGGCTACAGAAATCCCTAGTGTCTGCTGTAATATTTTTTCAGTCTTATACTTCCTATGCTGTGGATTTGCTATGTGTTTATCTCACTACTCATTAAATCTATATATAATGAATTTTATAAAATCTTAGATGGAATGCTCAATTTCCAACGCCTCTAACTTATAATGTAAGCACTGAGACAATACATGAAGCTAGTAGTAGTTATTTGGAATTTATTTTTATTGATGTATTTTTGAAGAATAAATGTACTTCCACGTCTTCTTTTTGATGTAATTTTGCAGTGCAGATGTAGAGGTGATAACATCCACATCAGCATATCTAGAATATGTTCATCATGCCAGAGCTGTCTGTCAGGCTCTGCCTAGATCAATATTCTTTCTACAGATGCCTTTCAGTCTAGATTAGTTTTACCCATTTTCAGACTTCAAAAAGTATAAAAATATTTGAATTAAGACTATATTGCTGCATATATTACTAACTTCTTCCTGTTAGTATTCTCCCATCATGTTTATAACAAAAACTGCATATCTGTTTATCTTGGATTTTAACTTTAACACTCTTTTTTATTTTGTTTAATTTTTACACATTTTCTCTCAATTAAATTTGTTCTTTGTCAGTTTCACCCAGGTTTTATTATGTAAATTATTTTATCAGTTAAACTATTTTTATTTAATAATTTTATTATTCAAATATTTTCTCTTTCACCCCTTTTAAACTCTCCTCTTCCAACAAATCTCTTTCCTATATGAACGCCATCATTTTGGGACTCACTGAGTTTATCCAGGTGGCCTGTGTCATTATGAGTTTGGAACTATACACTGGACTTTGGTGGACTTAACAGAGCATATACAACTGGAGACCGTGAATCTTCCTTCTTAGAAACCATTAGTAGTTGATAAGTCAGCACTGTGAGGAAAGGCCCTATGAGCATCCCCTCCCCTTCATGACTAATTATTGACAGGGTCAATCTTGTACAGACTCACAGGGGCTGTGAGATCATGTTATCTTGTTTTCCATGGCTGTTTGAGGTACAGAACATGGCATTAACAGCCCTTCTTCCATGCTTATGTTCTTTCTATGAACTCTTCCACAATATTTCCTGACCATTAAAGGAGGTGTTAAAAACATCTTGTTCAGGGCTGACCCTTCACCTGTCAGTCTCAGTACACTGAGCTACCTTGAGCTCACCACCTTCCTCTTCAAAAAAGGTTTCTCTGATTAAGGCTGAGAGAAGCGTTTGTCTATAGGTCTAAAACATATATTTGAAAGGCAACTTGACATTGCACCCTTTTAGCTGAAAAACTGTAATAAAGTTCTCCACAGTCTTATGGCTTCCCCAGCCATGTGTCTCTTACATGGTTTATAGTACCAAATATAGGTTCTCTCAGTGTAGTGGACCTCAGATGCAATGAGAGAGAACAGATGGATAGTACATCTTATAGAGCAGATTGGTTCTGGGATTCAGTTTTCTCAGCTGGGTAAGACCTTTGATGCATTTCCTTCCCTAGCTGTCTACCTAGCAACTTCTGGTAATAAGAAAGGAAGCAAACAAAGAGGCTGCTTCCAGTCCATCACCAGCTATATTTCTCTACATCTTGCACCAAAGATGCATGATGTTGTCAGCAATTGGGTCTTGCCATCTAATTCTAGTGGACAACTAACAGGAATGGCAAGAACCTGTATTGTTTTAGGGGGCCACCTGGTCCTCCATAACCAATAATTTATGTGTGGTATCTCCTACTTGTTGCCTGAGTATTTGTGTAGCAACCTCTGGCTTCTAACAGCAGCCTGATCCACACAGGCAAAGTACCTTCCTTTTTAACTCTTTTATTAGTATTTTACATGTACTTGAATTGTAAAATACCAGATTTTCATATAACTTTCCTGTATACCCTTAGTTTTGATACACATCCTCCATATCCATATTTTACCCACCCTCAATTAACTTCAATTCTTACATATTTTCACCCTGAAGTCTACCTTCTCTACTTTCATTTTACCAAGACTGTACTATTACCACTCCCTTGAGGCACCCCATCTCTATTGGTGCCTTTTTTGGAAGTTTCCTGGCTTCTACAAGTACTCGAAGCTAAATAGCACAACTGAAGATTTGAAGCCATAATTCAAATTTAGGAGAGACCATGTAACATTTAAAATGCTGAGCTTGGTGACCTCTCTCAGCACATATTTTTCCAGTTCTATTTATCTAAATATTTAAAATTTGTTCTTCTTTTCTGCTCAATAAAATTCCACTGTGTATGTGTCATTTATTACATTGTCCATTCATAATCTGATGAGCACTTAGGTTGGGTCCATTTCCTAGTTATTGTGAAAACAGCAGCGTTGAGTGTAAATGTGAGCCCCATCTCTGTAGTATATAGTATAAAGTTTCTTGGGTTGTGTTCAGCACTGGTATATCTGGGTCATACTCCTATTTCTAGATTTATAAGACTCTTCCACACTGCTTTCCTTAGTGGCTGTCCCACTTGTCACTTCCTCCAGTTATGAATAATGGTGCCCGTTTTCCCACATCCTTGTCAGCATTAGTTGTCATTTGAAATTCTTGATAATAGTCACTCTGAGTAGGAAGAGGTGGAGTCATTCTTAGGTTTAATATGCTTGTCCCCGATGATGAAGAATGTTGAACACTTTCTAAGGTATTTACTAATTATTTGTAAATGTCCCATAGAGAACTCTCTGCTCAGTTTTATGGACCACCATGAAGGGTTGTTGCATTTATCTATTTTTCTACTAATAATCATTGAGACTGTTTGTAGATTAGGCCTCCATTATAGAATGGTTTATGTAAAGCTTATGTTTATTTTTTAAAAATTGTGCAGTTTACTCATCCACTTAACCTTGGTTTTACGAAATAGAGTTGCTCTATGTAGTACAGGCTGGCCTCGAACTTCTTCCCCTCATGACTCAGCTGCTGAGTGCTGGGATGCCATCAGCTACTTAAAGGCTGAGAATATGATGTTAATGTGGTTGTATTATGTTAATGTGGTTATAAAGATTTTTTTTATGTTCCTAGATGCAAATTCCTTGTAAGATGTATGTTATGAATTTATTTTTGCAACAATCTCTGTTTTGAAATTTTGTTTTCTGAATGATATATTTTAGTGAGCACAGCATATTTTGAGAAATTCTAATTTGTATATTTTTACTTTGGGTTCATTTTTTTTATTTTTCTGGTTAGTGAAAATGTCTTCTACTTCTCAGAGGTAATGTTTCTCTTACTTTCTATAAAGTCAATAATTCCAATTTTATGTAAATCTGGACAGTTTTTTTTGGATGAGCTAAAAGTCAAAATTTTAATCTTTCTCTAGAAGTTTTTATTTTATTTTAATCTTATTTTATTTTATTTCTAAATATTTTAGTTGGATTATTTTTAATCTGCCTAAAGTTTTATAACTCCACTGAAATTTTCTTATACTGTCTTCATTAACATACTAAAAGTTGTTTTACATTTGTTGCCTCTTATTTATATAGGACTTTTGATGGATCCATTTCTGTCATTTTTACTGGTTTCCACATTTTTACTTTTGTGGGATGAAGAGGTATTTCTCAGTGTTCATATTTGTGTGTATTTGGATATATATGTCTGTTTCTTCTTAAAAGTTCAGCTCAAATTCCATTTTGGGGAAATTAAGAGCCCATATTTTAAGTTCTATAAGGAACATCCTATGCATATTTCTGCCAGATGTCAGGTTTACTTCTAGTCAACCATCATCTAATCACCATTTTGATGAAGGCCAGATATATAGTATGAACTTAAAAATTACAGTCACATGAGAAGAGAAGTTTAGTTACAAATGCTCTCCTATGCCCAATGTCATAGTTGGAATAGAGGGTTAGAATGAAGAAGTTCACTTTCTTGCTTTTCTCTGTGGACAAATAATTCTTTCACAGAAAATGTAGACATTTATGGCTCCAGTTTGAAAAAGAATCCTCCTAGGTTTTTCAAACTTGTAGGCTAAGCTATATATTCTTTCTGAAACCTTCATACGATTTTTAAAAACTGGAAGTTGTCTCTAGCTGATAATTGTCCAGAGGTAGCTGACTGTTCTACCTTGCTATGTCTGTCCTCTTGGAGTCATGCTTATGTTATTTGTTTGGCTTGCAAACACTTTTCTTTCTGGTCAGTAATCATTTAAAATATAACTAAAGAGGTTTCTTTTTTGTTCAGTACTTAAGTTTATTTTGAATTTGAAATAATTGTTAAAATTTTATCCCACTCTATCATCAGAAATTGAAAACCTAATTTTTAAAAATATTTTTCTTTTATTATTATTAATATTCCATTCATTTACATCTCAAATGATATCACACTTCACTGTTACCACCTCCACCAACCCCCCCATACCATGATATGCCCCTACCAGGTTACCTCTCCACCCACTCTCCATCCCACATCTACCCTTCTCCCTCCCTTTTGCCTGTATGAGAGTGCTCCCCTACCCACCCACAATCTCCCACAAGCATTCCCCAACTATGGGACATCAAACCTTCTTGGGACCAAGGGCATTCCCTCCTTTTGCTATCAGGCAAGGTCATTAGGAGTTTTTCCAGTCATCAGTCAACATTGGACCAGAGGCGACCTCTTCATATAATTTATGGAAGTAATTGAAATTTTTGTACCCATACTGGTTTCACTCTCCTTGCAGCTATCAGAAAACCTGCTCCAATCAGGAGAGCTGCAGTAGAGCCAATAACACATATATACTGGAATCTTTATACACAATACATATATACAGAAATTTGGCCTATATTTTGGGAATAAAGAGATAGTATATCCAAAAAGAGATTGCCAGTCTCAAATAATATACCCCCAAATATCTTCCAGAAATAAAAGAATGATAAAATCTTTCTCAGACAAGTCAAAACAAGGGAAGTAGTTGCCAGCAGATCATTCCTGAAGAAATCCATTGATTGACATTCCTACTCTGGAAACAAAAGGACAATTGCTATCTGCAAAAGTATGAAACTCACTAGTACTTACACAAGAGAGAAAAAGAAGAGAATCAAACCTTATTAATATAGAGATACAAAATGAAAAGGTGAGCACTAGGGATAGAGTGCCCAGTGATGTATTTCAATGATAGAGCACTTGTTTAATATGTATGATTGCAAGTTCAATTTTCAATGTGGCAGAAATATGACATAGAGAACCAAATGGACATAACATAAGAGATCATAACTAGTCAACAGAGACTATATGAATATAAATATGCCAAAGTATCTGAAGGACTATTAAAAAATGGATAAATTTCTGAACCCATGTAACCTACCAAAATTGAACTCAGAAGAAGTAGAAAGCTTGAATCAACCAACAACAACACCACTGAATTAATTTCTCCAAACAAATGAAAAGCCCCAGATGGTCTCACCAGATGGTTTAATTTTGCCAATCTTCTGAAGAATAGCAAATGTTAAATCTCCTCATGCTATTCCAATGAATTGAAAGGGAGATCTTTCCGAACTCCAAAGACTTATACAGATATCAAAATCAAATAAAAATACAAACACAAAAGCATATGCAAACCAAGGTCATTAATGAACATAAGTACAAAAATTCTCATCTAGTTATTAACAAATTGAACTAAATACTACATTAAAGACATTTGTCCAAGAAATATAATGTAATATATATATATATATATATATATATATATATATAAAAATGGAAATGACAACCTACTCAAGATAAAACAAAAGAAAATACCAAAACCATATAATCGTCTAAAAATAATCTATCAGAACTCAGCGTCCCTTCATCATGAAAATCATCACCAAAAAGATATGGAAGAAATGTGGTTCAACACAGAAGAGTTTTTATGATAAACTTATAGTCAACACAATACTTCATTAGGAAATTCTAATGTAATTTCCTCAAAGATCAGAAACAGGATAGGATTTCAAGCTTCACCACTACTCTTCAATGAAATATTGGAAGTCTTTGCTAAGTCAAGAAAGAAAGAGGAAATATCAACACTGGCTGTAACTGGGACCAGCAGGACCCAGGCATGCAGGAACTCTGCCAGCCCAGTGGCACTGGTTCCTTCAGGTCTGTATGGGCCAGTGCCCTGAGCAAACCTTGGGCACAAACTCCACAGTCAGTCCCATAGCACCCAGAGGAAGCTCTACTCCCAGGTGCTTTAACATGCCCAGGATCAGAGGTAAGAAGGACACATATGTTCCAATATTGGGAGTAACTGGGACCAGCAAGACCCAGGCATGCAGGAACTCCACCAGCCCAGTGTCGTCGGTCCTTCTGGACCAGTGTTCTGAGCAGACCTTGGGTGCAAACTCCTCAGCCAGTCCAACAACACCAAGAGGAAGCTCCACTCCCAGATACTCTAACAAGCTCAGAATCACAGGATCCCAGAATCACAGGATAACAGAGGCAGCTTGACTCTGAGGAGATCTGGCACAACTAGGCTCACAGGAAGGGCAGGCTCCAGTCAGATTTAGCAAGGGCAGGTAGCACTAGAGATAATCAAATGGTGGGCTCAAGCATAAGAGATAAACAACACAAATCAAGGTTACTTGGCATCATCAGAATGCAATTCTCCCACCATAGCAAGTCCTGGTTACACCATCACACCAGAAAAGCAAGATTCAGATCTAAAATAACTTCTCACGATGATGATACAGGACTTTAAGAAAGACATAAATAACTCCCTCAAAGAAATACAGGAGAACACAGGTAAACAGCTAGAAGCCCTTAAAGAGGAAATACAAAAATCCCTTAAAGAACTATAGGAAAACACAATCAAATAGGTGAAAGAAATTAACAAAACCATCCAGAATCTAAAAATGGAAATAGAAACAATAAAGAAATCACAAAGGGAGACAACCCTGGAGGTAGAAAACCTAGGAAAGAAATCAGGAGTCATAGATGCAAGCATCACCAACAAAGTACAAGAGATAGAAGAGAAAATCTCAGGGGCAGAAGACACCATGGAAAACATTGATACAACAGTCAAAGAAAATGCAAAAAGCAAAAAGATCCTAACCTAGAACATCCAGGAAATCCAGGATGCAATGAGAAGAGCAAACCTAAGGATGATAGGTATAGAGAGAGTGAAGACTCCCAAGATAATGGGTCAGTAAATAGCTTCAACAAATTATAGAAGAAAATTTCCCTAACCTAGAGAAAGAGATGCCCATGAACATACAAGAAGCCTACAGAACTCCAAATAGACTTGACCAGAAAAGAAATTCCTCCATCACATAAGAGAACACAAATGCCAGCCCAGGCTACTATACCCAGCAAAACTCTCAATTATCATAGATGCTGAAAACAATATATTCTATGACAAAATGAAATTTACACAATATCTTTCCACAAATCCAGCCCTACAAAGGGTAATAGATGGAAAACACCAACATACGGAGCAAAACTACACCCTAGAAGAAGTAAGAAAGTAATCTTTCAACAAGCCCACACAAACCTAATTCCACCTCTTACAACAAAAACAACAGGAAGAAACAATTACTTTTTCTTAACATCTTACTATGAAATTATTACCAACATACCCTAATCAATTGAAATCCAAAATATGGGGAATTAGAAATTTGTTGAGTGTCATCCAATGGTCTATCTAATTTGGTAATTGGAGAAATAGGTCCAATATTGTATAATCCATATACATTTTTTGCTTGATTGTACCTGACAGTGTCTTGCTGTGTACCACATAATGGTCTTGAAATCATGCTTCTCCTATCTCAGCCTTTCTATTAGTAGTATTGTTTATTTCATGTTTTTACACTATACTATGGTTTTCAGAACAGCTTACTTAATTGAAAAGTATTTATATAGCCAAAAGAAACCTAGACAATTAACTTGGGAGGTGGCTTGTAAGAGAACAACAAAGAGTAAGACTGAATGATTTGCTTGATGTTTGTAACTATTGTATCAAGTTTGAAGAAGAGGACTTTATAAGTTACTCTTTCTCTGAGATGAATGCTTTTCCAAATTATCACAACTAATGAAGCAGATTCTTATCTTCACCTAATGTCTGTGCCACCCTCCAAGCAGAACCATTGCTTATTGAAACAGTGAATGACTTTATGGATAGACCATCTTAATACACACACCATTTCTTAAATGAATGTAACCTGTTCTCTGTAGGCTGAGAATAAAGACACTCACTCAAGTCAAATAGCTTTGACCACAGCAGGAAGTCTGTATCCAAAAATCATGCCTAAAATTCACTCTTTGGTGCCTGTATGTTAGTATTCCTGGGAGACCTGTTCTCTCCAGAAAGAATTTGGGTATGGAGAGCTGTGGCACAAGACTAGCTCTGGGTTGCAGATAGAAACTTGAAGGATCCTGTTCCTGGCTGTTCTTTGATTCTTGTTTCCTGATGGCTCTGGGTGGGTCTTTCTTGGGCCAGGAATTTGAGCAGAAGTGGTGGTCTTACCTGTGCTCACAAGCATGTCAGCAGCTATAGCACAGGATCAGCTTTGGGTGCAGACAGAATCCAGAAGGATCCTGTCCAAGGCTCCAGGTGGGACCCTCAGAGCAGAAGTGGTGGTCTTATCTGTATTCACAGGCATATCAGCAGTCCTGGAAGCCCAGCTATTTCCCAGAGGTATTTGGGAAACTTTAATATTCCACTCTCAACGGTGTTCAGATCATGGAAACAGAATCTAAACAGAGACACAGTGAAACTAACAGAAGTTGTAGACCAAGTGAATTTAGGAGATATCTATAGAACATTTCATGTTAAAACAAAAGAATATACCTTCTTCTCAGCACCTCAAGGTATCGTCTCCAAAATTGACCATATAATTGGTCACAAAACAAGCCAGAACAGATACAAGAACATTGAAATAATCCCATGCATCCTGTCAGATCACCATGAACTGAGACTGGTCTTCAATAACAACAAAAATAACAGAAAGCCCACATACACATGGAAGCTGAATAAGGCCCTAATCAATGATAACTTGGTCAAGGAAGAAATAAAGAAATAAATAAAAGACCTTTTAGAATTTAATGAAAATGAAGTCAAACATACCCAAACTTATGGAACACAATGAAAGCAGTGCTAAGAGGAAAACTCATAGCTCTGAGTGCCTCCAAAAAGAAAATGAAGAGAGTATATACTAGCAGCTTAATAGCACTCCTGAAATCTCTAAAAGAAAAAGAAGAAAATGCATCCAAGAGTAGTAGATGGCAGAAAATAATCTAACTCAGGGCTGAATCCAACCAAGTAGAAACAAAAAGAACTATACAAAGAAATCAGCAAGATAGATACACCCTTAGCCAGATTAACCTGGGGGCAGAGAGACAGTATCCAAATTAACAAAATGAGAAATAAAAAGGGATACATAACCACGGAAACTAAGGAAATTCAGAAAATCATCAGATCCTACTACAAAAGTCTATACTTAACAAAACTGGAAAAATCTGGATGAAGTGGACAATTTTCTAAACAGATATGAAATTCCAAAGTTGAATCAAGATCAGATAAACCATCGAAACTGTCCTATAACTTTGAAAGAAATAGAAGCAGTTACTAAATTCTTCCAACCAAAAAACCCCAAAAGAACAAAAAAGCAAACAAACAAACAAACAAAAGAAAAAACAAGAACAGATGGGTTTAACGCAGAATTCTATCAGACCTTCAAAGATCTAATACTAATACTCTTCAAACTATTCCACAAAATAGAAAGAGAAGGAACATTAACCAATTTGTTCTATGAAGCTACAATTACTATGACCATAATTACTAAACCACACAAAGACCCAACAAAAAAGAGAACTTCAGATCAATTTCTCTTATGAATATTAATGCAAAATTACTCAATAAAATTCTCTCAAACTGAATCCAAGAATACATCAAAATGATCATCCATCATGATCAAGTAGGCTTCATCCCAGGGATCGTTCAATATATGGAAATCCATCAAAGTAATCCACTATATAAACAAACTCAAAGGAAGAAGACTATGTGATCATTTCATTAGATGGTGAAAAAGCATTTTACAAAATTTAACATCCCTTCATGTTAAAAGTCTTGGAGACATGAGGAATTCAAGGCCTATACATAAACATAGTAAAAACGATATACAGCAAACCAGTACTCAACATCAAGCTAAATGGAGAGAAACTTGAAGCAATCCCACTAAACTCAGGGACTAGACAAGGCTGCCCACTCTCTCCCTATCTATTCAATATAGTACTCGAAGTTCTATCTAGAGCAATTAGCCAACAAAGGATGTCAAAGTGATACAAATTGGAAAGGAAGAAGTCAAAATATCACTATTTGCAGATGATATGATTGTATGCTTAAGTGAGCCCAAAAATTCCACCAGAGAACCCCTACAGCTGATGAACAACTTCAGCAAAGTGGCAGAATAAATAAATAAAATTAATTCAAACAAATCATTAGCCTTCCTCTACTCAAAGGATAAATTGGCTGAGAAAGAAATTAGGGAAACAACACCCTTCACAATAGTCACAAACAACATAAAATAAATTGATGTGACTCTAACCAAACAAGTAAGGGATCTGTAAGACAAGAACTTCAAGTCTCTGAAGAAAGAAATCAAAGAAGTCTTCAGAATATGGAAAGATCTCCCTTGCTCATGGATTGGCAGAGTTAGAACCCCGATGTTCTTTAACAGAGGAATGAATACAACAAATGTGGTACATTTACACAATGGAATACTACTTAGCTATTAAAAACAATGACTTCATGAAATTCACATACAAACTTGAATATATTATCATGAGTGAGGTAACCCAGTCATTGAAGAGTACACAAGGTATGTATTCACTGATAAGTGGATATTAGTCCAAAAGTTCAGAATACCCAAGATACAATTCACAGACCATATGAAGGAAAGGAAGACCAAAGTTTGGATGCTTCAGTGCTTCTTAGAAGGGATAACAAAATACTCATAGGAGGAAATATGGAGACAAAGTGTGGCGCAGAGACTGAAGGAAAGGCCATTCAGAGACTGCCCCACCTGGGGATACATCCAGTAAACAGTCGCTAAACACAAACTCTATTGTGTAAACCAAGAAGTGCTTGCTGACAGGAGCCTGATATAGATGTCTCCTGAGAGTCTCTGCCAGAGCCTGACAAATACAGAGGTGGATGCTCACAGCCAACCATCGGACTGAGCTTGGGGTTCCAGATGGAGGAGTGGGAGAAGGGACTGAAAGAGCTGAGGGCATTTGCAGCCCCATGATGGGGAGTAACAGTATCAACTGGCCAGAACCCCCGGAGCTCCCGGGGAATGGACCAGCAACCAAATGGGGGACCCATGACTCTGGCCATATATGTGGCAGAGGGTGGTCTTTTTGGACATCAGTGGGAGGAATTGCTCTTGGGTCTGAGGTGGTTCAATGGATGCCAGGGCTGGAAGGCGGGAGTGGGTGGGTGGAGGAGCACCCTCATAAAGACAAGGAGAGGTGAGATGAGATAGAGGTTTTTCAGAGGGGAGACCTGGAAAGGGAATAATATTTGAAATGTAAATTTAAAAAATGTTCAATAAAAAAATTAAAAAAAGAGTTGCATTAGACATGGTGTCTCTTCACCACAGTAAAACCCCAATTAAGACAACCATCAAATAATATATTTATATATTTATAAAGTAATTTAGGAAGATTGATTGATGTATATAAAAAATTAACACAGAAACTTCAGCTATCATTTATACATGAACATTGGAATTGCTGAGAAAGGAATAAAAGAAGCATTATCATCCATAATTTACAGTTGATCAAGAAAGAAAATTATTTAGAAATAATTCTAACAAAGCTAGTGAACTGTCTCCACAATAAACATTATGAAACTTCAATGAAATAAATTGAAAAGATAAAAGCTTATAAAGAGTTCTCCCATGTATGGATGGGAAGATTAGTATTATTAAAAAGATTATAAATGAAATTCCTTTCAAAATACCAATAACATTCAATATAGAAATTGAAAACAGGAAATTTATAGATGTTTACTAAAGACTATAACTAGAGTAAATGTGAGTGAAAAGAACAAAATTAGAGGTATCCTCCTAGATTTAAACATACTGCAAATCTAGGATAGCCAAAAGAGTTTGGCATTGGTATCAAATCGAGATATAGACAAATTGAACATAATACACATAAGAATAATACAGATATGATTCTATGTATTTATAGCTAAGTGGTTTGTGAAAAGGCTAACAACAGCACAAAGCGTACAAATACCTCTTCAAACACTGGCCTGAGCAGAGATGTTTTTGCATGCCTCCAATACAATTGTCATCAAAGAAAAAGTGAGTGTGTGGATTACATCAAGCCAGAAAGTGTAGAGAGAATATCTTATGTATTGTATGGATGTATCACCTGTCAATTTAAAAGACTATGGCCTATGGGTAAGGCAGGAAATAGATGGCAGGACATCCAGGAGTAGAAAGAATTCTGGGATAGAGCCAGGCTGGAGATTGGCCCATGAAGATGTGAGGAGATGGGTACATTTGGCAGTATGTAGGATAAAATAAATTGGTTATCTTAAGTTATGTTTCTAGTTAGAGAAGAGCCTACCTATATGGCCAAGGTATTTGTAAATATATTTTGAACCTGAGTATTATTTCTGAGGGCATTGGACTGGGAGCCAGAATCAGGCATAGCTTCAACAAGTAAGCATCATAGAATAAGAGGAAAATATGGATATTATATCTGTAGATTGAGGGACAGTATCATGAGAAATGGGAACCCAAGATATATAAGAAATTCTCTCAACAAAAATA
>JADRCD010205760.1:4767-23063 GCA_019843815.1 Montemys delectorum | reverse complement strand
TGAAAGAAGTCAGGAACCATAGATGCAAGCATCACCAACAGAATACAAGAGATAGAAGAGAGAATCTCAGGTGCAGAAGATACCATAGAAAACATTTACACAACAGTCAAAAAAATGCAAAATGCAAAAAGTCCCTAACCCAAAATATCCAGGAAATCCAGGACACAATGAGAAGACCAAACCTAAGGATAATAGGTATAGAAGAGAGTGAAGACTTCCAACAAAGAGAATAATACACCTCTGAGACATAGAAAGCCTCCTAATTATTATATGATGATCATATCTGAAGAAAATACAAGCTTAATGATAATAATTGTTAGCATAAAAATTAGAAATGTATGCATGTAAAAGCATAGTATAAATATATAAGTGAAACTGAAAACTAAACAGTCATCTGTAAAAAATATCAGCAACATACATGAAAAACAACTAAGTTCCTTAATTTGTAAAGCACATAAACAAACAACAAAAAACAAAGACTTCAAAAGAAAAATAGTAATTACTTAATATTAAGTGTTAACAAACATGATAAATGGCTTAGTTTTGGAAGGATGGAGACATAAATTTAAGTAATGGGGTAACAGGGTAACATTTTAAGGATGCAATACTAAGTATAAAATGGCATGATATGGAACTTGCATAATTTCAAGTTTAAAACATTTGTTGTTTGAAGTTCTGGAAATCGAATCTACAGCCTCACACATGTTAGACAAATGCACTATTGCTGAGCTATATCCTCAGCAATTTATTTAAACTATATATTGGAAACAGAGTTTCTTAGCTTAGTTTTCTCTTGCTATGATAAAAGACTGACCATAAACAACTTGAGGATGAAAGTGTTTACTTCAACTTTAGGATCTCTATTCCTTTTTTAAGGGAAGTCAGAGCAGGAACTCAAGGCAGGAACCTGGATGCAGGAACTGAAGCAGAGGGCACGGAGGGGAGCTGTTTGCTGGCTTGCTCCTCATGATTGCCTAGCCTGCTTTCTTATAGCACTCAGGATCACCTGCATAGTGGTGGTGCCAGCCATAGTGGAATAGACCCTTCCACACCAGTTATCAATCAAGAAAATGTTCTCATATTTCTCTCAAGTGACTTTTTAAGGTGGGACTGGCAGGGAGGTTCAGGCCACAGAAGTGGCAGGGCAGCTGGGACAGAATCCTTTCTACCTCCATCTACATCTAGGAGGGACGGCGGATCCACAGCCCTCTCTACACCTTTCTCCCAAGCGGAGAGCTTGTCTCCAGGGTGTGCTCTGACCCCAGGACTCAGGAATGACAACTGATCCACAGCCCTCTGTGCACAGGTCTTACCAGATGAGAGCTGATCTCCCAGAAGTGCTGACACAGGCTTAGAGACCCACAGGAGGAACAAGCTCCACCCAGAGACAGCAAGAACATCTAACACCAGAGATAAACAGATGGAGAAAGGCAAACACAAGAATTTTACCAACAGAAACCAAGACTACTTGGCATCGTCAGAACCTAGTACTCCTACCACAGCAAATCCTGGATACCCCCAAACACCGGAAAAGCAAGATTTGGATCTAAAATCATATCTCATGATGGTGATAGAGGAATTTTTCAAAGAACATAAATAACTCCCTTAAAGAAATACAGGAGAACACAGGTAAATAGGTACAAGCCCTTACAGAGGCTTAAAAATCCCTTAAAGAATTACAAGAGGACACAAGTAAACAAGTAGAAGCCCTTAAAGAGGAAACACAAAAATCTCTTAAAGAATTACAGGAAAGCACAACCAAACAGGTGAAGGAATTGAACAAAACCATCCAGGATCTAAATATGGAAGTAGAAACTATTAAGAAATCACAAAGAGAGGCAACTCTGGAGATAGAAAACCTAGGAAAGAAGTCAGGAACCATAGACACAAGCATCACCAACAGAATACAAAAGATAGAAGAGAGAATCTCAGGTGCAGAAGATACCATAGAAAACATTTACACAACAGTCAAAAAATGCAAAATGCAAAAAGTCCCTAACCCAAAATATCCAGGAAATCCAGGACACAATGAGAAGACCAAACCTAAGGATAGTAGGTATAGAAGAGAGTAAAGACTTCCAACTTAAAGGGCCAGTAAATATCTTCAACAAAATTATAGAAGAAAACTTCCCTAACCTAAAAAAAAGATGCCCATGAACAGACAAGAAGCCTATAGAACTCCAAATAGGCTGGACCAGAAAAGAAGTTCCTCCTGTCACATAATAGTCAAAACAACAAATGCACTAAACAAAAAAAGAATATTAAAAGCAGTGAGGGAAAAAGGTCAAGTAATATATAAAGACAGACTTATCAGAATTACACCAGACTTCTCACCAGAGACGAAAGCCAGAAGATCCTGGACCTATTTCATAAAGACCCTAAGAGAACACAAATGCCAGCCCAGGCTACTATATCCAGCAAAATTCTCAATCACTATAGATGGAGAAACCAAAGTATTCCATGACAAAACAAAATTTATACAATAGCTTTCCACAAATCCAGCCCTTCAAAGGATAATAAATGGAAAACTCCAACACAAGGAGGGAAACTACATCTTAGAGAAAGCAAGAAAGTAATCTTCCAACAAAACTAAAAGAAGATAGCCATATTAACAGAATTCCAACTCTAACAACAAAAATAACAAAGCAGTAATTACTTCTCTTCAATATCTATTAATATCAATGGACTGAATTCTCCAATAAAAAGACATAGACTATCAGACTGGGTAAGTAAACAGAACCCAACATTTTGTTGCATACAGGAAACCCACTTCAGTGACAAAGACAGACACTACCTCAGAATAAAAGGCTGGAAAACAATTCTCCAAGCAAATGGTCCCAAGAAACAAGCTGGAGTAGCCATTCTAATATCGAATAAAACTAATATCAACTTTCCACATAGAGTAATCAAAAAAGATTAGGAAGGACACTTCATATTTATCAAAGGTAAGATCTACCAAAGTGAACTCTCAATTCTGAACCTCTATGCTCCAAATGTAAGGGCATCTACATTCATAAAAGAAACTTTACTAAAGCTCAAAGCACACATTGCACCACACACAATAATAGTGGGAGATTTCAACACCCAACTCTCTGCAATGGACAGATCATGGAAACAGAAACTAAACAAAGACACAGTGAGACTAACAGAAGTTATGAAATGGATTGATTTAACAGATCTATAGAACTTTTTATACTAAAACAAAAGGATATACCTTCTTCTCAGCACCTCATGGTACCTTCTCCAAAATTGATGATATAGTTGGTCACAAGTCAGGCTTCAACAGATAAAAGAAGATTGAAATAATTCCTTGCATCCTATTAGATCACCATGGACTAAGGCTGCTCCTCAATAACTATATAAAGAATAGAACACACACATACATGTGGAAGCTTAACAACACTCTACTCAATGATAACTTGGTCAAGGAACAAATAAAGAAAGAAATTAAAGACTTTCTAGAGTTTAATGAAAATGAAGCCACAACATACCAAAATTTATGGGACACAATGAAAGCAGTCCTAAGAGGAAAACTCATAGCTTTAAGTTCCTCCAAAAAGAAACTGGAGAGAGCATACACCAGCAATTTGACAGCACATCTGAAAGCTCTAAAACAAAAAGAAGCAAATTCACCCAAGAGGAGTCTATGGCAGAAAATAAACAAACTCAGAGTTGAAATCAACCAAATGGAAGCAAAAAGAACTATACAAAGAATCAAGCAAACTAGGAGCTAGTTCTTTGAGAAAATCAACAAAATAAATAAACCCTTAGTCAGACTAACTAGAGGGCACAGAGGCAGTATTCTAATTAACAATATCAGAAATGAAAAGGGAGACATAACAACAGAAACTGAGGAAATCCAAAAAAAAAAAATCATGAAATCCTACTACAAAGAAAATGTCCTTATAGTCTGTCCAAAGGCCAATCTGATGGAGGCTACTTGTCAATTGAGATGGCCTCTTCCCCAGATGACTCCTGCTTGTGTCAGTCTGATAAACAACCAGTCAGCGCAGAGGGGTCTCTACATTGTCTAGACTGGCCTTAGATGCCTTAAATGTACAATCCTCTGCCTCAGCTTCTTAAGTGGAGTTATAGGCAGCTTTTAAAATAACTAAGTACTCACTGTTATATACTGCCGTCCATGCTTACGTTTTCTGTAGGGCTGGGGATGGCCCAAGAGATTTCCTGTTAGACTGAGCTGTATCCCCAGCTCCTGCCTTCCCATTGACATTGATTATTTCTGAGTTGTGGAATTATGGATAATTTTCTCTTTATTCTTCTTTATGTAAACTGTTTATTAACATATACATTAACTGCATTTGAAATAGAGGAACCAGTTATGCACTTTCTTTTTAATTAATAGCCCAGTAGTAGCATGGCTTTTCCTAGCTGGTTATTCTCATGCTTTTGTAGTAGAAATTTAATATTTCACACAAATAAATTTAGTATTTCCAAAAAGTTTGTCAAGAAAGCAGTCTTTAAAGTTGACTCTATCTCTCCCTTACTCCTTCCCTCCCTTGTCCCTTCTTTCTTTCTCTCTCTCTCTCTTTCTTTCTTTCTTTCTTCTTTCTTTCTTTCTTTCTTTCTTTCTTTCTTTCTTTCTTTCTTTCTTTCTTTCTTTCTTTCTTTCTTTATCTCTTCTCTCATATAATAGATGCCTACTGCACTTTTCCCCCCTCTATTCTTTCCAACCCACCTTCCCTTCCTCTCTTCCTCTCAGTTCTCTCTCTTTCTCTCTGTCTCTCTCTCTCTCTGTGTGTGTGTCTCTGTCTCTGTCTCTCTCTCTCTCTCTGAAATGGAGTCTTAGTAGCCCCAAGTGGTTTGGAACTAACTACGGAGACCAAGCTAACCTTGAACTCACAGAAATCACCTACCTCTGTCTCCCAAGTGCTAGGCCTATAAAGTCCTGTGCTTCCATGCTCACCTTCACAATTCTCTTTTATTAAATTAAACATAAATTGTATGAAAGCACAAGAAAACACACTAGTGCATATTTATGATGATGCTGATATTTGCATTTACACTGTGTGTGTAAATGTTCAAGAAGTCAGAATGAAAATATTAAGATGACTCTGTAGGATGATTTTAGGTACAAAAAGCCATCCATGATCAAATTCTCTAGGAACACCCGTGGAACAAAGCTAAACCATACTTTTAGTCATGAAGTTTTCAGAATTTAGCAGCCAATGTGCATTGCCATGGTTCAGTAAACAGCATTTTCCAAACTTATTTTGCCACACAGTTTATTTTTGTCTCAATATTTCTATATGAGTTATTTATAACAGTGTTTGGAGATTCATGCTTGGAAACACTGTCATACAGAGTCACTGGAATAGTCCTGTAGAGGAGCCTTTCATGGCATGGTAAGGTGTTCACAACAAAATCCAATGATAACACAGACTACGGAAGGCCAGGGACAATGCAGTCCTGTTAATGGAAAATTGCATGCACAGAAAAGAGACTGGACAAGAACATTAACTGCAAAATATTAAAAGAGGCTACATCTGGGTAATGTAAAGTGGGTAATTTTTATTCTTCTTTTTACTTGTACATGTTGAATAAGACTTCACAATGAACATATATTACCATTGACATAAAGAAAGTGATAAAAGTTATAAAAATGATGCAGAAGAATATGCAATGTATTGTTCATCTGTGTTCCCTGGAAAAAGGAGATTGCAAAGCAGTTTGTTTATTAAAATTTCTTTTTAAAAATGTTCACCCTTATGGATAGCTGTGCAGAAAAGGAGTAAATGCACCAAGATATTAAGTTATATCTGGGAGCCTAGATAATTTTAAAGACATTTGTGGGAGAAGATATATTAATTTTTTTCTACAATGAATATTTCACATATTTTAGTTAAATATAAACACAAATATGTGTTTCTGGATGTATGCAAATAGAAAAACAGGCACATATTACTTAGTCTTTCTTTTATTCCTTTTTAAAATGATATTTTATTTATTTATTGAGAACTTTGTATATGTATACAGTATGTTTTTATCATACCTACTTCCACTTCCTCTCTCCAACCCCTCATGTTGTCACCACCACCTCATGCCCCTTCTGAATTCCATGTGGTCTTTAAAAAATAACCCACTGAGTCTAACCAGTGTCTCTGGCATATGAATTGGTGTGGGGTATGTGGACGAGTGTGTGGCCATCCATAAGAGTGTGTGGGACCTATTAGGGGCTACATCCCTAGGGAAAACTGACTCGCATTCCCTCAGCAGCTCTCGTTGACACAGAACTCTGGGATGTAGGTTTAAGATACTGCTGTGGACAACATATATTATTGACTTGTCAGACTCTACAAGTAAAATGTAAACTTCTTTTCTTCTTTAAGGCTGTTCTTCCAAAGTATATCCAGTACTGGCATCCAGAAAGAGTAGGAGAAATTACATTGACTGGGGGTATACATGTTAGTATACATACTGATTTTTCTCACATTTTAAATGTCTGCTGTTGTATGTTTAATGGTGTCCAAGCTTTGTAAAGTGTGTGTGTGTGTGTGTGTGTGCGTGCATGTATATATGAAAATATGGTGTCTATAGTTTTAAGTATGATTTTAAAAAGTCTTTATTAACTATAAAATTGAATCACTGAAGCACTAGAAAATACCATCTTGTCTATGCTTCCAATGCTCTAGAAAGTTCTCTCTTCATCATGTAGATCTACCCCAGTCACCTGCCAGCTTTTGTCTTTTCTCTGGATTTGCTGACCAAGGTATTGGAAGGTTCCAGTTTTCCTTTCTTTTTAGATTCCCAGTTTCCAGTCTGAGAATGGGCACTGTTTTTGAGACAGGAGCCACTAATGCTGCACACCAAAGATACCTCATCATCTGTGTTCTATAGATGCACATAAGGCTGTGCTTTTGTCCTCCTCCAACCAGACCATGAGACCAGTTCTAGCTGATGCACTGTGAGTTGTAGCATACACCACTCCTAGTTCATGTACATGATTTCTGTGGGACCTACCTATCCATCGGTGTGACTAGCAATCCTTAATATTGTGGGTTCTCCATCAGCTAAGACTGCAGAAAGGATTATGGTGAGCCAGATGAGACAATTGCAATATTAGCACTCAGAAGCACAGGGAAGAGGGTCTTGAGTTCACAGCCAGCCTGAGCTGAATGGTGCCTTGTCTCATAATGAACAGATAAATTATTAACACACATCAATAAGAGATTATATTTTCCTGTGGGATGAGTAGAAAATGAAATTTTATTTGCTTTAATACCTGAAGTCTAATGTTGTTAATACAGAACAACCCAATATATGTCATATGGAAGTGAGAATTCTTCAGGAATGCCATGACTATTCCTGTGAATAAAACCAATCCAATATTAAGGATCTTTCCCTGCAAATAATTATTTATGTAAGTTTATATAACTTGAAAGCTATCTGTGACTGAGTGCAGGGACCCCAGTGGAGAAGCTAGGGCAAAGACTATAGGAGCTAAAGGGGTTTGCAACCTCATAGGAAGAACAATAATATCAACCAGTCAACCCCCCCCCCCCCGCCAAGCTCTCAGGGACTAAACCACCAACCAAAATATACATGGGGGGACCTATGGCTCCAGATGGATATGTAGCAGAGGATGGCCTTGTCAGGTGTCACTGGGAGAGGAGCCTTTTGGTCCTGTGGAGGCTTGATGATCCAGGGTAGGGGAATCTAAGGCACTGAGGCAGGAGTGGTTGGGTGGGTTGGGGAGCACCCTCATAGAGGCAGGGGGAGGGGATGGGGATAGGGGGCTTGTGGAAGGGAAACTGGGAAGGGGGATAATATTTGAAATGTAAATAAATGAAATAAACAATAAAAATGAAAGAAAAGTAGGCTTTGAAAAAATTAAAGTTATACTCCTCCGTTCCCATGTCCTCACCAGCATTTGTTGTCTGTCAGATGTTTCCTTGATCTCAGCTGCTCTGACTGGGGCAAGATGAAATCTTGGAGTAGTTTTGCTTTGCACTTCCATAATTTCTAGGGACAATGAATCCCCTCCCTTTTGAGATATTTCCTAGCCTTTTGTAACTATTCTTTTGAGAACCCTATTCAGATCATAGCTGCCCCTTTTAACTGGGTAATTTATTATGTTGATTCTTTGTTATACTTTTTCTAGATTTTGGTTATTAATCTTCTACCTGATACATAGTTGGCAGAGTCTCTCCTGGCCAACAGGCTTCTCTTTCACGTGATTGATTATTTCCTTAGCTGTAAGAAGCTCTTTAGTTTTATGAGGTCCCATTTGTCAGCTGATGGCCTTAATTACTGGGCAACTGGAATCCTATTCAGAAAGTCTTTTCCTGCCCTTCTATCATATCATATCACATTCTGCCTATGTGCACTTCTAGAAGTTTCAGACTTTCAGGTTTCACATCTAGGTCTTTGATCCTTTTGGATTTGATTTTTGTACATGATAGGCTTGGATTTCATTCTCCCACATGTGGACATCCAGTTTCCCCAACGCTATTTCTTGAAGATGCTGACTGTCTTCCAGTGTATATTTCTGTCATCTTTGTCAAATATCAGATATTTCAGGATTTTTTTTAACTGTTACTGTTTTTCTGAAGTAGAATGCAAACTTCTTGTTTCAGTGGTATCACCCCAGTGCTTAGGAAAATCCCAGTCACACACTAGGCTTTAAATAAATATTCAATTACTCAATAATTGTGTTTCACATTACTTTAACAAAATAATTGAGATACTTGATTGCCAAAACTAAGGGTTTATACTGGCTTTATGTCTATGATTGAGTGGTGAGAAGCACACCAGGGCGAGAGGGTATGGCCAAGAAAAGTTGCTCATTTTATGGGCCAGGAAGCAAAGAGGAAGAGAAAGAGACTGGGATCTTAGAGTCCTCTTGAAAAGCATGCCTTTGTGACCTGAGGTTCTTTAGCACTGGTTCTCAGGCTTTCTAATGCTGCAACCCTTTTATACAGTTCCTTATGTTGTGGTGATCCCAACCATAACATTATTTTATTGCTACTTCGTAAGTGTAATTTTGCTACTGTTATGAATTGTAATGTAAATAATCGGTATGCAGGATATCTGATATGCAGCCTCAAAGAAGTCTCGACCCACAGATTGAGAACCACTGCTTTATAAGGTCCCACCTCCTAAAAGTTCCACTACTTCTCAATGATACCACCTTGGGGGCTATATATTTAATACATGGGTATTCTGGAAGCAGGCTCAAGCTACAGCAGAGGCATGAAGTTCTTATACTCACAGAAGATCACAAAAAACAACATCTCATCTCCTTTCTCCAGACGCCCTCAGAATAGTTACTTAATATCCCTTCATGGGCAGTAAAAACTTCACAGTGATGTAGACATGCATTCATCCATTCATTCATCCCACAAGTATGTAGTAGTAGGAAGAGACAGGGTCAAATAGATGAATCAAGCTCTGCTTCTGCCTTCTGAAGGATGTGGGGTGAGCATGTGCAATTGATTTCAAGAATCATTTCCATGTTGCTGCTGAAACAAGAGTGAGGCATGTGTTGGCAGGAGATGAAACCATGCAGGCAAAGGCTGTATCATGGAGGATTTGACTTCCTACATGGGTTTGGATTTCCCAGAAGCACCTGTAATAATATATTTCATGCATAACTTATCAATAAAGAAATCCTCTTAGGGACCAGGGAGATAGCTTAGTAAAGTGTGTGAGAAAGTGACTTTAGATTTCCACCTGGGCCTGGTGGCATGAATTGTAACTCAATCAGGGCAGGTGGGGTGGGGGTGGGAAGAAGTGTGGTAGAGACAGTCATACCACAGAAGGTCTTTGGCTATTCAGCTTAGTCAAATATGTGAGTTCTAGGTTCAGTGAGAAACTCTGCCTCAAAGAAAGAAGTGGAGACTGAACGGTTAGTGTGCCTACTACGTATCTGGCTTTGGGATTCAACATACAGGTGACAGGGGATACAGTTAGAATTTCAACCAAAGACAATGCACTTTCTCATCTGTTTGGCTGTGATCTCACTGGCAGGCAGCCATAAATGAAGGTGACATTCTGGCACGGTCCTATCATGACTTAGAGAAGAGGCAGCAAGGTCTGGAAGGAAGGTGTAGGTGCAGACACATTTATGCGCAAAGTCATGGTAGTGAACAGTGTAGAAACAAGGAAGAGAGGTGAACTCTGGATGAGTTCTTGGGCTTCTAACATGAGTGAGATAGAGGGGAGATGGAGATAACATGAGAGGGAGATAACTAGGTTGTTGTTGGTGATGGTAGTGTTGTTGTTGTTGTTGTTGGTGGTGGTGGTGGTGGTGGTGGTGGTGGTATTTAAACAGGGAAGAAGGACTATTGAGTGCGAGGAGAAAGCTGGGGGAATTCTGTGTTTCAGGCTATAATCCAGAGAGTATCTTTTCTGCATTCATTCTTATTACACATCTACTCCAAGAACATTTCCAATACATTGAGAGTTGCTTCTATTTTAAATTTAGCATAGTAAAAAAAAAAGTATACTTGTATTTTGCAGTATTCCAAAGCATGATATTAATACACTGTCATTGTAACAGAGTTTTTATTTACTAAGAGGTAAGTTGTCCAGTTAATGTGGTTATGCAGGTGGTTGGGGTAGTTGGATGTAAGCACAAACAAGCAAACAAACCAAACTGTTTGTTTGAAATAATGGTTGCTCTCTTGATAGGAACATCTAATTGCTTATCAGTAGAAGAATTAAAATAAGACTTAGTTGCTGCTATGGCCAATGTATCTTTCTTATAAAAAAAATTTACCATAGTAGCTAAGATTAAACAAATAACGAGCCTGCCACAGCATGGGAAACAGCGGTTTCTTACTGCCATCATTTCTGCACTCAACTCTTTTCCTACCCTGCTCCTTCCTTGGTTTTTGCTTCTCTTGTCTCCATTTTACTTCACTCCATTAACTCCCTGGGCCATTTACCATCTTGGTTAAAAGTTTCCTGGAGTCCTGCCTTTGTTTTTATTCCCTGCACGGCCACTATTATAGCTGCTTAACTCTGCAGAACCTGCACAAAGCTTTTCCATGGGATCAAACTGTGTGTCTATCTGCACTCATGGTTTCTGTGTTGGTTGTGGTCCCCTGAGAACCTGAAGCTCAGAACACAGACTTGGATATGCAGTGACATTGCTTATGGGGCTGAGGATCTCCTGTGTCTTGGGTGCACAAATGACAAGGTGTTTAGGTTTCAGAGAACTGTAGCTTCTTAGAAGACACCTACAGTTCATAGTGATCATTGTCAGCTATTGGATTTTCCAGTTCCTAGATCCCCTGGGTTCTCAGGCTTCTGCCTGTGCTCACAGTAGACTACTAGAAGCTTATCACTGGAGGCCTCCTGGGAAGCCAGGAACAGAGCAGGAACACAGTTAGCAGAAATATTGCTGGCTCCCTCAGCAGGCTTCCTACCTGAGGGACTTTTTCCATGAGTGACCTCAGATGCCCCTTTCTACTCTGCTTCCTCCTTGTTTATAGCTTGTTCCTGTCCAGATCTGTGAAATATCAGAGGAGTGCAAAGGAGCTGCCCCCAGCAGGAGTTCACAGGGGCCAGTGCCCTTCCCTCTTAGCCATTAGCCACCTCCCACTCAGAAATGAATCCCACAAGTAGCCTGGATAGCACGCACAGCAGCTAACTCTGCTTGTGACCTGCTTGCTAATTAGCTACAGTTAGTTTCTGCCCCTTTTTTTTTGTCTTGTGCAGGTCATAAGGGCTTACTTTTCCTCTTGTGGGTTCATTAAAGCAAAAACTCTCAGCTTCCTCTTCCGACCATGGTTAGTAAAGCAGCAAGAGATGCTACTTTGGGCCAGCCAGGTTCTAGTTACAAAAGAAATCTTTACAAGGCTTCTAGGTAGCCTTACTGGATGAACAGTTTCTTGCTCTGTCACCCACCCTAGCTGAGAAGAGGAAGCTAAGACATTCTACTCTGAGGTTGAACATGTTCTGTATCTTTGGATGTAGAAATATCAACACCTTCTTTGAATAATTTTAAAACATGAACACAAAAGTAGTAGATGAGCCACCTATGTACTGACTTATCTAAGAACAAGATATAAAGGAGACCTATCATGGTTTAATTACATGTATGTATGTATGTATGTATGTATGTATGTATGTATGTATGTATGTGGGCTTATGGACACGAGGGCAGGTGTCCATGAAGGTTGGAGGCCAGAGGCATCAGATCTCCCTGAAGCTGGTATCATGGATAATTATGAACCATCTAATATAGGAGCTAGGAACTAAACTTGAGTCTTGTGGAAGATCACCAGTTCCAGATGTTATGATGGTTAATTATTGTCAATGAGATTGGGTTTGAAATTACTGAGAAGAACACATCTCTGGATGTGTCTGTGACAGTGTACTTAGAGATGTTTAACTGAGAAAAGAAGACCCACCCTGTGATTCTAGATTGAATACAAAGGAACAAAAGAGGAACTGAGTTGAACACTTGCATTCATCTCTTTTTCTTCTTGGCTGTGGCCTCTGTCAAGTGCTGCCTCACACTCCTCTTGGCATGCTTTACTGCTATGATGGATTGGATCTCCTCAAATTATGAATAAACCTGTTCTTTCTTAAGTCATTTGTGTTGGGTATTTAGCTGCATTGATGAGGAAAAGCAACTCATATAGATGGGACGGCTTTGGGTTGTTTTCTTTGGGTTGTTTGAACATGTATCAAATGCTACTTTGGACCAGTGTCATAAGAGGGCCAAGGAGAAGCTGGGCTCTAAGTTTTTTTTTTATTTACAGAGGTGACAAGCATATTTCTTTTACCTTCATTTTGGCCCTTTCACCCACTGAGACTTTAATTTCAAGGACTGTATGCTTTTCCATCTATTGTGACTATTTTCAAATATGTTTACTTTTTAATTTTTTAACTTTTTTGCTTTGCTTTGCTCTCCCCAAATCTCCAGATCAGCTGTTGCTTGGGGTTGCTGTCCTCTGATGCCTAGACTGAAATGGATATGCAAGTTACCTTAAGCACAGAAATGTAAGTTCATGTTGCCTGTAGAATGAAGCTCTGTTCAAGCTGACACTATTGTCACACATTTGGGATTTCAGATTTACATCAGGGCTGGGTGTGAGTAATGCCCCTGTGGTTTGGTTCCCTGAGTGTGATGATCAGCTTTTAAAGTCAATATTATGGGGTTTAGAATGATGCAGACACATCTGAGAGGGCTTTTCCAGAGAAGATGAACTGAGGGGAAAGATCTACCCCAAATGTGGGAGGCATCCTTCCTGAGCTGGGGCCCTGGACAGAATAAGAAGGAAAAGGAGAAAGCCAGGGGCACATCAGCATCAGCACCTCCTTTCTCTGCTTGCTCTCTGGCTGGCCATGGAGTGAATGGCTCCTGTGCCACAGACTCCTGCCACCATGGTGTGAGCTGTTCTGCTCTGCCATGCTTTCCCGGCCCTGATGGACCAGGTTCTCTGAAGCCAAAGTGAATTGGCTCTTGTTATGTTGTTCCTGTCATACAGAATTCTGTCATTGTGACACAGAAGTAATTAACAAGCTTAGTGAGCATCCTTGCTACCCAAAGATTTGGGTAAACATCTGCTCCCTTACTTCTACTACACAGTGGTGGCTAAAGGGCAGAAAACTACAATAGACACTTCAGGGTAAAAATCGATGTGTGAAAGATGCTTCACCAACTCCCTTCCATGTAATCATGGAGTCTGTACAGTCTTCTCTGTGTTTCAGGTGCAGTTCTTTTCATTCAAACTTGGTTTTTGAGGCTTATTCACCCGCTGGACTTCTGGATCTATGCTCCAATACAAATGTCCTAGCAAAGTGAAAACTGAACTGTGTTTCCAGACAGCTTCAGAAGTCAGAGAACTCATTCTACCACACTCTGTGATTATAAATTAGTCACAGCCCAGATCAAGAACCAGCTGCCTTGGCTGTACTTGCATATGAAAAAAATGTCAAAGAGTTTATGGCCATGGAAAGCTGTAACAAATTGTTATTTTTAAACATCTTATAATAACTATCTCCTTCATTACAAGGTGCATTATTTCCCCAAAGATGAAAAGACAGTGGATTGTGTCAAAACAAAACAAAACAAAACAACAAATAAATCCTCCCTTTATTCATGTGATAGTTTGAATATGCTTGGCCAGGGAGTGGCACTATTAGGATGTGTGGCCTTGTTGGAGGAAGTATGTTCCTGTCGGAGTGGGCTTTCAGAGACCTTTCTCCTAGCTCCCTGGAAGCCAGTCTTCTCCTCTTTGCCTTTGGAACAAGATATGGAACTCTCAGCTCCTTCTGCACCATGCCCGCCTGGATGCTGCCATGTTCCTGCCTTGATGATAATGGACAGAACTTCTGAGCTTGTAAGCCAGCCACAATTAAATGTCCTTTATAAGAGTTACCTTAGTCATGGTGTCTGCTCACAGCAGTAAAACCCACACTAAGACAATTCAGGATCCCTGATCCCTACTCCACCTCCATTAACACAGGAAAGGATAGGTTGGCAAGAAAAGTGAGATTGTTAGAATCACTTTGTCAGTCATAATGGTCCCTTTCAAAAATCTTGAAGTCTGACATTACAGTGTAAAAGCAACACAATATGGAGTATGGCTGTGTTCCAATTTATCAATACAACTTCACTTAGAGAAACAAAACAAACACTGGGCCACATTTTCTTTCTAGGTCAGTCTTTAACTCTTAGGATAGATCATAATTATTTGTTGAACTCTACATCAGATATGGAGGGGGCATTAGACAGAGACAGAGGTCTAAAAGTAATGCTGATGTCCACAACACTGACTTGATTTAATTCTAACAGCCTTGTTTTATTGACCTCTGAGGGTGTTTAGTTTAGGGTCTGAAGCTAATCCTAAATTTGCATTATGGTCAGTGTGCTGGATGCTTAATGACTGTTCAGTCTTAGATGGAGGAAGGAAAAAAGAGTGCCCTTTCAGGTTCTTCAATAATCTTTTAGTTAATCCTTAAATAATCTCAGTCAAGAATGTGGAGCATGTTCAAGTCCAGGGCTTTAGCCCCAAGGAATGTCTGTGTCAGATTATGGCAGTTCCTCTATCTCAAGACACAGTTTGGGAATGATAAAACTTTTAGTGGGAGCCAAGAGAGAAGCTGAGCACTGAAGCTTGGGGAAGGCCAGCCATGGCAGGAAGGATATTGGAACCATCAGTGAGGTGAGTGAGAGTCCAACACATCACACACCAGTGTCACGGTCAGGTCTTGCTCTTTCTGATTAGGAATCTGAGTTAGAGGAATTTCAAGTGACATTTGACTTAATGTCACAGTCCTTTGTGTGCTCTAGTTGAACTCCTAGTTTAAATCAGCTTGTTATTTATATAGTTTTTAGGGTTGTGTTTCACAAGAAAAAGGTTCACCCTTATTCACAATTCTAATTCAGAAGATAAGCCACAACATAAAATAGCTAACAGGCTACACACCAGTTGCATGCTGTCATTTTGGCACAGCATTTCATCCCCGTTCCCCACCACTCTGCCAGTTTCAGAGCAAAATCATATGGACTTGGACCACTGACTCACAAGGGGCCAGCCTTCCCCTTACAACCCCACGTGCACTTTTTTTTTTTACATTATAATGAAAATATTAAGCATGACCTTCACTAACATCAGGCATTCATCAGCTGTGGATAAAACTAACTTGTTTTTGCATTTAAAAGTAAATTGAGTTTCTTCTAAAAATACACAATGACAGAGAGAGGGAGAGATAGATAGATAGACAGATGCATGGACAGACAAAGACAGACAGACAGATAAAGTACCCTAGTGTGCAGATGAGCTATGTTCAGATTCTGTTCTGCCAATCATTTGTAAGTGCATGTGGTATCCATCACTTATTTAATTTCTCCCAGTCTTAGTATCTATATCTGTCACAGGAAGTGATATAGGCATCTAATGAAGATTAAATTTAAAAATACTCATAAGATACTTGTTGTATTAGGCACAGCATATCTCAATAGTAGCAGCTTCATAATATATGGTTACTATTCAGTAATAGGCACTTCCTTATCTCACTTTGGTCTTCATTGGGCAGTGCATTGCAAAATTATAGTTATAAAGTACCCATGAAATAATCTTATGGTTGGGTCACCACAACATGAAGAGCTCTACTAAAGGGTCATAGCATTAGGAAGATGAGAGCTACTGGGCTAGAGGGCTATATATTGAAGGAGCACAGAATTCTTAGGTTAGACTTTAATGGTATCACATATCTGCTTGCTCCTCCAGGATCTTTTTGACCATCACTATGAGTAGAATATACTGCAAGTAGTCATCATTCTTAACAAAAGATGACCCAGGGACTAGAAAGGAAGAAGGGGCATGTCAGTTGATGCCAACTAGACCTTAACCTAGGAATGAAGCCCAGGATAGTGCAGCTGAAGGTATTCTACCTTGCTGACCAGCAGACTCGCATGAGAAAGAACTACTTGTCAAACACTGATGATTCATATTTGCTTGTTACACAGGAATAGCTAGCTGATTCAACAGAAATATTTAATAAACACACAATGAACTTTCAGTCCAGAGATGAAGGAAACGGAGGAAAGTCAGTCTCCCCAGCTAGTCACACCCTTTGAGAAAGCTGCTGAGTGACCTTGAACATAATCTCTGTTGATCCTGTTCTGATTTCTCCCACTGTAAGGAGGTTATTCTCCTTTTATGTGGCTCAGCACAATGTCGCTCTTTGGCTACAAATTTTTGGTGTCATCTGTGAAAATGCTGTCCTATAAATATACTAATCAGTAATATTTGTTCAGAAACACGAAAGCTGAAAGCTGAAAGCTGTGAAGATGGAAGTCAATAAACTCACAAGCAACAGACTGAACATGACCTTGATTCTAAATTCTTAGCACTACATAGAGAAGGACCATGAGATATCTGGAAGAATTTGATTTGGAGCCGAAGAAGAGAGCAACTTGTGTCATTTTAAGTGGGTCTCAGAGTGGTAAGATGGCTGCATATGTAGATAGATCTATCGCTTCCAGGGGTCATGAGTGAGCTTCAATGGTAAGGACAGTATTTTAAAGTAAAAATAATTTTCTTATCAACATGTAAGAATAAGAAGACCTACATAAAATCCACTTAGATGGAACCCAATTTCTCTTGAAATATTTAAATTTGGGTAATTTGGATCATTTATTAAAACAGAAAAATAGCCATTTGGATCTATATAGAGTCTACCTCTTTTTGGTGGGTTTAAATTCATCTCCTCCCTCTGACAAGGTTTTACTATGTATTCTGTGCTGCCCTTGAACTTGGCAACCATCTGACCTCAGCCTCCCATTGGCCACAATTTCCATAGGACTTAAATTTTCACTGGGAGTTGTAGTGTCATGATGGTCAATGAGTCTTTTCCAAGGAGCTTGATAGGATCTTTGTATCAGTATAAAGGTAGATTTCAGGATCTTGGCAGAAGCCCAGTTGGGTGAGGGCTTTCCATTATAGTGTTGGAAATAGAGTGGCCAACTTTATGTCCTGGACTAAGCCACCATTCCATTTAACTCATTCTTCCCCTCTTATTCCACACTGTACCTGATACTACTACTCATTCACATAGGCTGTACCTGAAGATGGTTTCTCATCCTCTTCTTTCTTTTCTTTGTTCTACCCAAGTTCATATTTGAGATACGAGCTTCCATGAAAACCCCTGATGTATGTTATAACATAAAACATAGTTCTTAGCTTTCAAATTAAGATTTTAGTTTAGTGTGCAAATGACTTTCATGCATGCGTGTCACTACATTTTGTTCACATTAGTCTTTTCCCCTGTGTCTTCAGATGCCACGCCCTCAGACTGGTTGTCTTCAGCCCACCCTCTCCTTCCTTTTACATGTATTTCATCACTCCTCTCCATTTCCTACCTCTCTATGTTACTGCCCCTCTAATAACTTTCTCTTTACTTTAATGACTTATGAACATTCACATATAAAAGCACATACTTGCAAACATATACATATATGTAAAAACTTAAATCTAATTTCTGTGTGAAATGAGAAAGCAAGTAGTGTTTGTATTTCCAAGACTGGCTTATTTTGCCTAACGTAATTCCCATTGGAATCCATTTTCCTGGAAAATACCATGACTTCATATCTCTTTGTTGCTGCATAAAATTCCATTGGATGTATATATCGGTTCTCTTTATCTGGTCATCTGTAGATAAATGACTGAGTTGGCTTCATCCCCTGGCTATTGCCAGTAGTGTAGCCATAGAACATGGGCATGTGGTCTATCTCTGTGCTGTCTACTTAGTGCACATTGGAGAGTGGTACACTGAGTCATTTGCTAGTGCTTTTTGTTTGTAGTTTTCTTTCTTTT
>JADRCD010205759.1:14043-34711 GCA_019843815.1 Montemys delectorum | reverse complement strand
GCACTGTATGTTAAGTAAGGTGCTAAATATTAAAATAATATTGTCTTTATTATACGCAGACATCCTCCAAGACAGTAGTTATCATTTACTAAGCAGATGAAGTAATTTCATCTTGAGAAAGATAATGATTTGTTCAATGCTGAGGAGCCACTCTTTCATGAACTGTGTTTTTACCATATTCTGTATGGGTAAGCGACTCAAGTCCGTACTCTTCTTCAGTAATATAAAACATTACAAATGATTAGGATCGTGTTAAAGGAGAAATTGATGCTTTGGGGGAGTCAGTCGCCAAGTAAATAGCTTGAAAATTGTATGATATGGATTACGATTCAGAAATATCTTAGAGCTTCAGTTTTATTAATTTATTAAATGGTAATAAAGCTTACTTATCTTATTGTATGAATAGCATGCAGTGAAATTTTGAGGATTTCAAAATATATTAAAAGATATATTAATGGATGACTTGGCTCAGGGATAGAAAGATAAACAAAAAGAATAAGAAATCCAAATGAGAGCCACTCAGTTAGTGCATCTGACATATGATGAAGATAATATTACCAATCAGAATGGAAAGGATGTACTTTTTAATAAAAAATGAAGGAACAATCAGTTATCCATATGAGGAAAATGAAATTGGAATCCCCACCTCAGAGCACATGAGAGAGTTGACGCCGAGGGCCTTGAACACATTAACGGAACAGCAGAGCTGCAGCATTTGAGAGTGACCGTTTTAGGTAGAGTAACTGCAAATGCAAACACAGCATTCTTAGGCAAGACAAAAAGAAATTTAAACATGAAGAAAGAGCTTGGTAGATTAAACCACATTAGGATTAAGAACTTGTGCATACTGAAGGGAATAACACATACGTGCACACTAAGCTATAGTCTGGGAGAAGCATTTTGTAAGAGTTAATGCCTCTGAGACAGATGCAAAGACAATGTCAGACGTTTCACAAATGAGACAGCATAGTGGCCTAGTCACATGAAGTCAGTTTGTCTTGGTTGGAAGTGAGGAACTGGATTTGAAATCACAGTGAAACACCCATGTCCTGCTCACCAAAATGCCAAAAACTAAAAGAGAATGGATACATTGTTATCCAGGGAGAAGCAGTAGGACTTTGAAATGTCTTCGGACATATGTGTGTGATGAGTCCACTGCAGACCCAGTAAAGCAGCCACTGAGCACAGACTCACGCATGCACCACCGCCCGCCTACAAGGAACATACCTGAAGCAACTTGTGCTAGGAAATATGTACAGAAGTGCTCTTAGATGAGTCTAATATCTAATCACATAATGTCAGATGCCACATATGTGAATTAGCAAGAGAATTCATTTATTGAAACACTGTAAAATGTAAGGGAAAAAAATCCAAAACAAAAGCAAAATTAAACCCCACAGTTGCATGCATCACAATCTCAGGTTGTGACATTGGAAGAACAAAAGGTGCAGACGGACACATGCAGGGTAATGCCATTCACTAATACTTAGTGATTGGCACAGTTTTAATTTGGTTGATTAACAATCTTTTTTTTTTTTTTAATATACAACTGTGCGAACAAAATCAAAACAAAGACTGAATAAACTGTGATTCATGGTAGTAGTTGGCCCCAGAAAGGAAGGAGAAAGCTTTACATTAGACAGGAGTACGGCCCTGGGTGCATACATTCTAGACGGTGGCTCGGCCTCTAGTTCTTTAAACTGTGGATTTTCATACAGCCTCAAACATACAAACTCTTGACTTCACAGTTGAAAAAATTCAAAACAGTACACTGTGATTGTGATACATGTTTGGACAGGACAGAGTTAATCAACTTATCATATAACCCCAGAATCTGGTGAGCAGTCTCAAAGAGTCAGTCCTAAGAATTTGAAGATGCCTGGGGTGCTTCCCTGTGGTAGGGGTCAGAAGAAAGGACTTGAAGAACTGCGGTTCAGACCAAGCTTTGCTGCTTAGCCCATGTGACCGTAGAGGAATCTCTCCCCTCTTTGAGCCGCTGTTCTCTCTCCATGGAGTAGATGCACTAGTAACTTTACACCCACCTCCCCAGCGCAGGAGCCTGAGAAAGCATGAGAAACGGACTGGAAACTTTCATGCGGCACACAGCTGCTTGCTACAGATGTGTAGGAGGTGAGACCTGCAGCACCACTCTCTGCGGCTGAGCTCACTGGGCGTGTCAACTTTGGTTTGCTAGAGCTAGTCTGAAAACTGTAGGTGATTTTTAAAATCTATTGTCCTGTTTGTCTGCTCTGTCTGCGGGCTTTCCTAGACCACATGTTACCGTGGGCAGGAGAGTGACTGAGAAGAAGGGCAAGCATTACATCTCCCGTTACTTTTCATGGTGACACCCTGGGCCATTGGGCCTAGGCAGTGCTTGATGTCAGTTCCATGGTATTGTGTGGATAGAAGCATTGCATTGTGGGCCTTTGTTTTCTTCCCCCTTTTTACTTCTATTATTACTCTGAAGTTAATCAAAGTGCCATTAAAATAGGGCTAGACATCTAGATGAAATGGTGTATAGTTTTTAAGTCCGGTGTCCCCAGGAGAAGTGAACTGCCTATTGGAACTGACTTTGTAGCCAAGGTGGTAAGGTAGCACGTGGCACACAAATACTTATGCTAGACTTTGCCGGTGGAGACATCCCACCCAGAGCTTTGACTGTGCTATAGCCTTATAAAATGAAACCACTGAGTATCATCATTGTCTGGGGAATAAGATAACAGACGGATAATCTTTACAAATAGTTGGGATTTTATATTAAATTATGACGCTGGCTTGCCATTTTCTGTATTACTTGCCACACTGACTTTTCAAAGAACCTGGAACAAAAAATACTATCTCAGTAAATCTTGGTTTTAGAAATCCATTAGCAGCAAGGATGTAACAACTAAGTAATGGCATAATATCAAGCAGGAAAAGATCCGGGTGCCATAAATCCTGAAGCCATCTGTACACTGAGCAAACTGGCACAGAGTCATGTGCTTTTAGGAGAGTGGAAATCATATAAGCTCCTACTGTCTGTGGCCTGACTGTAAAACTTGAACGTGGGTAGCTTAGGCCAGAGACTTGAAAGCCTCTGCTGCTCTTTTGTAGTCAAACGAAGATAAAACCAGCAAACATAGAACAACAGGCATTTCAAAATAATAACAGTCATGTTCATTACTGCTTTTTCCCTTCATTTATCATAGTAATATCCAAATCAAAATGGACAAGGATTTCCTTATATTAGAGTAAAATCAAATCTTCACATTTGATTTTAGCTGTCTCATATTATCAAAGCGTAGTTTTTAATGTATTAGAATTTACCTAGTTTACCGACCTCCTTTGAAAACATTTGACAGACTGGCTCAATGCTTCATGCCTACAGCCCGTTCAGTAGGAACTGTGACCTTCACGTTCAGCGGGCTCTGGAAGGGGCACTGCCTGTCCTTTGTGACTGTAACCTTGTAGTGTTTGCTTTAGTTCAGGCTGTCCCGGACGGGAAGGTAGTGATGGGAACGAGAGTACAGAGAAGGCTTTCCTTCTGTGTCCCAGACACCGTGCTCAAGTGCCCTAGCTAGTGACCTCGCCATCTCCTGAAGCAGGTGGACATGGCAATTATAGCTTCGGCCACTGTCGTGAACTTTCCGTAGTAGGTGATGAATTGCAAATGGCTAGACCCTCTGCACAACAATAAACTCAAATAAATCTTCAATGTGTAATAATGACAAGACAGAAAGACTGGCAGCTATAACAAGGCTCCCGTTGTCACCTACTTTACTGTAGCCTTGATATCCATCATTATCAGCTGAAGCTAGCTCAGGAGCTGGACAAGAAGGTCCGAAGAAGGATGAGTTGTTTGCGCTGAAGCGTCCAGTTGGTCCCATCTGGACGAGAGTAAATGGGAATTTTTTTTTTTTTTTTTTTTTGTGCCTGTTCACTAGGCCCGCACTGTCCATCATTTTAGGCGGGTATCTGATTACTTCACGCTGCAGACAATATGGCTTTATACTGGTGGGTTCGCTTTTCTTACCTCAGCACTACATTTTTACTGCTTGGGAGGTTTTGGCTACTTTTAAGCTGTGTGCAAATGCCATTCTGTTTATGAAAACTGAGCTAATGATATCTTCCACGAATGACAAGTAATTTCTCAAAGGAGAACATGATTTTAATACAGTATGAATCACTGCTGAAATCTGTGTTCTGAATCATTTGCATTTCCTTTGTCAAATATGAGTATTATTTATTGTTTCTTCAGTGAAATGCATATTACCATTTTTAATTTTCAGAATAATAAGGTAGGCAGCACATAAATTATGGTGGAATACTACGTCTTAAACTCTCCCCAATGCCCCTAAATACCATGTGATTGTTGATACATGCGGTATATATATTCTTCCTGCCTAGGGGCATTCTGACAAAAACTGAAAGCAGAACTGTATAATTTAAAATAAAGCTGTATTATCGTGATCCTTCAGCATTTTATCTTTGTGATAAGAATAATCAATATATGATCCTCGGATTTATTAGTCTTAGGATCACAGCAATTTAAAAAACTGGACTGTATTCTCTGGAGTGTTCATTTGAAGAAGCCTTCTAATTACCCACTAGCTTGTGTGGGCATTACTTTGCAGGCTGATAAACCCATAGATGACTGCGTTTCCTGTTAGGCAAAGCCATTTTTACAAACCTCATAAGGCATCTTCCCGAGTGTTTTTATTGCCCATTTCCATTTTCTACCCTGTAAGAAAGTTATATAGGCATTTTTTCACATTTTTAGATTTAATGTTTGTCTTTTAAGAAAAATGAACTTGTTTATTGATAGTGGAACCCTTTGGGCACTTTGGCTGTTGATTTATAATGTTGTTGTTATTATCATTAAATATATATTTTTAGATAAAGCAATCATTACATAAGTCAGACTCAGCTCTGAGATGATGGAAAGGTGAGGCTCCCGAGGTCTCTGTTTCCTGGGACCGCAGGTTCTCCTGGAGTTCAGGCCGACTGACACACCATCCTTCATTTTGTCTTTCCCTCATAATAAATCTCTAGGCCTTGAGGCATCAGACGCATGCATGCAGATTTTTAGTGTCTAGATGGAATAACAACTTCCAGTTCTGATGCCAGAGCATATTGTAGTTCATCTCTGTAGAGCCGGCTTCACCCAGTAGTGACCACATGAAAATACATGTCAAGAACACTGCTTGCTCCTATTGAAACTTGAGCAATTTGTTTTCAGCCTATTTTTGGAATCCCTTTGTGGCCTGACCATTCTTTGCAGCGTAATTTATGGTGGCACTGTAACATACGGCCTTTTCATCACTGCCCACCCCAATTCTCAGCTGAGCCCGGGCTCGTCTCTCTCTGCCCCCAGTGGCTTCAGCCGCCACCTACCTCCACTGACTGGAGCAGGTACACCAGCCTGCAGTTTGCATTAGGCCATACAGACATTCAGCTAGAAGAGTTAGTAAAGGAAGTATGATGGGATGCAGCTGAAATAACATACTGCGTGTGTATGGCTGTGTCCCAGGAACCTGTTTCAAGAACGACCGCACTGAGCGGTAGCCAGAGTATCCTTGTGTGCACCTAGCTTCAGTGGCATGTTAAGGCTTGACCACACACTCAGCAGTTTGGCTTGGTGGGGATTCACCCAAGCATCTTCAAGTGTCTCACAGTGACAGTCACTGCGAGACAGGTTCTGGTCAAATGAGATGTTACTAGGATTTCTCTTGATCTTTTATGGTGACAGTTATTTTCTGAAGCATCTGAGATAGATTTTTAGAAATTAAGTGACTTGTGGGTGATAGTATATGACCCTAGATATTTTGTTTTGCAAGCATGCTATTTTAAAAGCTGTGTGACAAAAGAAGCCAACCCTCCAAACCCTCATCTCCCCATTGTAAAGCAACAGCGTCCCAGCGCTTCACCAAATATACCCCCCCATTCAGTGTGTGTGTGCGTGTGTGTATGTGTGCGCATGTGTGCATGTGAGTGTGTGTATGCGTATGTATGTGTCTGTGCGCGCATGTGTGTGTATGTGTATGTGTGCGTGCGCGTGTGAGTGTGTATATGTGTGTACGTATGTGCCTGTGTGTGCATGTGTGTGTGCACATGTGTGCATGTGTGTATATGTGTATGTATGTGTGTGTGCGTGTGTGTATGTGTATGCATGTGTGTGTGCACCTGTGAGTGTATGTGTATGTATGTCTGTGTATGCATGTGTGTGCGCGTGTGTGTATGTGTGTATATGTATGTGTGCGTGTGTGTATGCATGTGTATGTATGTGTGTATATGTGTGTGCTGCGTGCATGTGTGTGTGTGTACATGCGTGTGTGTATGTATGTGTGTGTGCGTGTGTATATGTGTGTGTATGTGTGTGTGTGTGTGTGTGTGTGTGTGTGTGTGTTTGTGGGCACACGCATGCATATGTGTATCTATCAGTTTGGACCCTTTGATGAAGGTTTGTTACTGTTTGCAGGGTTGGACTTAAAGACCAGAGGTCTGGATGCTTTGTATTCATTAGCCTAGGTGGCTGGACTTGCCTCTGGAAAGAATCTCCTGAGATTGTGTTGAGAGAAACAGTAGAGTGCCACCCCAGGCTAGACACCCCTGGGTGTGGGTTAGGGGGCTGGAGTTTCTAGCAAGATTCCAAGTGCTGCTGTAGGTAGCTTTCATTCCCCTGTTCTAGAGTATCTGTCCATACCTGACCCTGAAAAGGAGATGAAGGATCTCAGGAGTAGCGTGCTGTCAAGTAGCACGGCCACAGGGCCTGCTCAGGCCTGCTCTCTCACTTCATGATTTTATTGTGGTCGCCCTCCTGCTTGCTGCATGCCTCTCTTTCTTTGATGATTTCTGAAAATGGCATATGTCCTTAATAACTAAAGTTTCTACAGTGATTTTGATTTCAAGTTATGAATCTTTATACAGGTGAATAATTTGTGTGTCTGTGCAAGTAGAAATTTTCTGTAAAATGTATCATTTTGTGATGTAGCTATACATACTAATAATGCAGTTACATATCTTAATTAATCATAATCACAAAAATACAACATCATTTTTGCTTTTATTGAATATGTGTGCAATAAGATAAAGCAGACAATAATTTTTGACTTGGTAGTAGAAATTAAAAATTGCTTCAAAAAATGTTTCAAATATGAATGAAGCTCTCCTTCATGCTTCAGAACAAATTTACTATTTGTTCCCATTACTGGAACAACCACTAAATGTTTTTATTTAGTTTCATTTATAGATTCTTGCAAAGTAATTGTGTAAACCCTTAAAAAAAATTATGTGTGGATCAGCATTCACTGAAAGCACCAGCTGATGGGACCTAACAGTACCTGAGTTTTATGTTTATAGTCAGTGTCTCTCCTGTGCCCTAAGTGATTGTTCTATCCCTGTGCATACTCCTCATTTGGGTCTATAAAGGAAGAGATTAACCACTGAGGCCCCAAAGCTCTGTCACAGATTCTGAGTCAGAGGTGCTTGATCTTTCTACCAGAGAACTGCCAGTGTGTGCCATTCCCAGTACATGATGTGATGTTTAGAGAGATGAAATTCTTACAGAACTGCCATTTATGGAACAAGAAACAAAACCTTAGGATGACTGGTGTGGACTTGCGCTGCAGGGCACATCTGTTAAAGAGCGAATCAGAGAAATGGGGTTTGAGGTTTGTCCGTGGGCCAGTGCAGTTGGTTTCAAGTCTTATGCACTGATTTTGCAGGGCGAACTCCCATCTAGATTTTAAATCTAGATACAGTGCCTTTAAGCTTGTCTCTTCTGTTTCTCCGTCCTAAGCATCCCTGCCTGGGGTAACCCCAGATCCTGTTGCTGATTGTGAAGTCCTTCTGCATGGTGGGGTTATGGTTGGGGTTGCTCTTGGTGTTGACATGAGGGACTGAACCCAGGGCCTCAGCCCTGCATGCTAGGCAAGCCTTTTACCAACCCACAGCGCTGTGGAGCAGATTGAATAGTCAGAGGCTAGACAGGAATTAGCTCTTGAAGATGCTCGCTGGGAGCTGGGACTCAGGTGGATTGAAATTTTCATCTGTACCTTAGGGTCAGGGATTGAGAAGGTAGAAGCTATGAGTTCAACATTTTTCCTAAATATTCATCTTTTCATACTCAGAAATGGGATTTTTCTTTAAAAAACTATGTAAAAGCAATGTTTACCATTTTAATTGTTCAAATGTTAGATATTAATCCTAAGATACATATTCTGATGTATGAGTGTGTTGATATGGTAGGAAATCCTGTAGTTGAAAGGGCTATTTGAATTTACAGTTAAATTAAAAAAATCTTGATTTACGTTATCAGTTACTGTTCCCCACTAGTAGCTATTAATTAAATTAATTAACTGAACCAAAACATTGTAATTGTGACCTTAGATTAGAGCGTCATGGCTGGAATTTGGGGCCTAGCAGAAAGTTCAATATTTGGAAAAGAAGCAGCCTTTTGCTAGTGTTAGAGCAGTCTGTTTCGGAGGGGAGGGCCAGCAGCTAGCACGAGTGAGCCGAGCCGAGCCGAGCAGAGCCGAGCAGAGCCGAGCAGAGCCGAGCCGAGCGGCAGCACCTGGCTGGTGTTAACCAGGTGGTAACTCTTGTGATGACTCTGTTTCTTAAGAGAAAAGGCACACCTCCATCAGAGTAAGATGTCTTCCAATCTGGGCACAGAGTCTCACAGACTTGTATTAGATGTAAATGACTGACTCCTTCTGTAATCTCTGTAAATATTCAGATTATTCTTTTAACCAGTGATGCCTCTGATTTTGTATAGACTGAGCAAAGCAGGTGCCTTAGTGTTTATAGCATATGTAATCGTTCCGTTCTTTGTGATGTAAAAACACACTAGTGAGAGACTCTTCCTCTCACAGGTGAGAACATAGAGCTGGTCGCATGCATTCATACCCACAGTGCATGACTGCCGTTGTCTAGCCCACAGCCTAGGAAAAGTTACTGAATGGGAGGATTGGGATTATAAAATTTGCAAGCGTCTGCTTGCCACTGTGCACATGCTCAGCATGTGCGTGCCGTGTAACAGCTATGGGAAACAATGTCTCCTTCCTTGGTGCTTTCCAGTCTATACAACCGTTTACTTTATGCCATTCTGGTTTTCTGTGCATAGGAGTCATGAAGAAAACCCCATTTTGGCACCATGTTCCCTTGTCTTCCTTTTGTAACTGAAATGGCTCCGTACCATGTTTAACAGGAAAACCGCATAGCGTACCGCCAAGAGACCATGCTTAGTAGAGACCCCGACATCTGCCACATGAGACAAAGCCTTAAGACACTCAGTGAAGGGTGACCATGGTGACCACCTTCCTCTCCCCTCTTCCTCTTGTGGGCAGACATAGCTGCACTTGGATGTGCTGTGTATTGGCATAGCCCGCAGTGGGGAGGTGAGGCTTTGCTCAGAGTCGGTGGCTCTGTCCACTGCTGGAGCTCTTGCTAGTAAGGGTGAGCCCCTCATTGTGCTCTCTGTCCACATCTCAGCCAATTTAGTATTTTTTCTAAACAGAAATAAAAGGAGTACCTTCAAGAAAAATAGATACAATTAAGATTCGTATCAAAAGCTCCAAGATGTATTGTCTTTGACCATCTATGCCTCAGCCATGTTTAATGACCCCCAGATGTGCAACTGGGGTAGAGAAGTGTACTTGGGACACTGGTCTTCAGTAGTGTCTTGGTGGAGTTCTGTTCTCTTTTGTAATTGCTTTTCTCCCTGTTAGTATGAGTGGGACTTCCTTGTCCTCTGCCTTTGACTGGTCATCTGGTCTTCTGATAGTTGCCACTTGGTTTCTGGGAGGTGAGTCCAGGCGTCCAGATGTCCACTTGTTGGCCTGGCCCCCTACATGTCTAGTTCGGGGAAACTGGCCTGTGTTGAGGTTGAGGAAGTAATCTGAGAGGAGGAAAGACCTTTCCCAGTATCATTAGCCACTCCCTGCTTGAGAAAGCTTTCCTTCTGGGGGCAGTTCACAGTAGAAGATCCTGCTGAGAAAATGGACTCAGGTTTCTTCTGAGAGGTTCTCATCAAGAGAGCACATCCGGCCACTCATTTGTAGGAGCTACACATGCCCTCCACGACTGTGGTAAAGCCAGTGGCCAGATTCTTACCTTGTATTGTACACTCTCGACCTCCTCCTCATCGGCTTCTGTGGCCCACACACTCTACTTACAAACTTTTACCCCAAAGGAGGTTCTTTCATCATTTTAAACATCCATTCATTCGTTCATTCGCCCGTCGTCCTTCCTTCCTTCCATCCTCCCTCCCTCCCTCCCTCTCTTTCTTTCTCTTTTCTTTCTCTCTTTGAGATTATAAATATGTAATTTCCCCCTTCCCTCTCCTCCCTAGAAACCCTCCAACACACCTGTTCTTGTTCTCTTTCAAATTCATGGCGTATTTTTTCATTTATTCTTCTCTGTCTCTGTCTCTGTCTCTGTCTCTCTCTCTCTCTCTCTCTCTCTCTCACACACACACACACACACACACACACACACACACAGACACATTTCCAAAGTACATGAATACAATGTGTTCAGTGTGTAATGTTACTCATATGTATATCTTTACCGAGCTGATGACCTAGTTGGACTGTAAAACAAGGAAAAGGTTGGTGGGTATGAAAGCCATATGCACTGTATAAATGAACTAAAATAGAACAGAGAGGGTGATGCACTTTATTCACATTAAGCTGATATGGTCTACCTGTAAGCTTTGTTTCAAACTTGTAGCTGACATTATTATGTGATGTAGCACATATTATCAGACCCATTGTTTACAGGTAGTTGATGATAAATATATTGATCTGCATGAACTAAAGAATACAATTTCCTCTGTATATGTGTATTGATAATTGCCAATTTTCAGCACTCCTAAAGCTGAAAAAACTATGTCAGCTAAACCTTGTTTCTCCATGTACACTAAGTTGCAGAAACTTGCTTTAAAAAAAAAAAGAAATGTTCTTTCCTAAAATCAAGGTCTTTTTGTAATTATTGTGCTTTGAGAGACTCCACTTGTCAGACCCCTAGTGACTCACAAGACTGTACTTCTTAAATGCTCTGACAGGACATCTGCACACACTAAATCTGAAGCTGCAGGGGGAAAAAAACCTTCCAAACATTGCTGATTTGTCTTAGTGAGAACAAAACTCTGGACTCATGGACATTTAAATAGAACATTTGGTTAGAGCATTGTCTTCCAAGGAAATACCTTAATAGAAAACCACAGATGAGTGAGAATTAAGTCCGACACTGACTGACACACACGGCTTCCATCCAGTTGGCAGTGTGTCACTGCTGATACCCGAAGGACACGGGGAGCTCTTAAGCACACAGATACCCATGTTTTATCTCTTGCGGCTGAGCCACGGCAACTCTTTATGGAGGCCTTGATATTTCAATGAAGACCGAGGGTAGACATGGACATTGACCTAGGAGATTCACCATCTTAGGAGAAGTGTTCTTCAACTCTGTAGATAGTCAGTTCTTGCCTTATAGAAGTTTCCAGATTACCAATTTTAATCCAAAGATATTCCTTGAATGATGGAGTACTTTCTCACACAGTCTGTTGCGGAATGGTTTACTATTTCTCATGGAGCAGAGTGGGTCTGTTGCTTTGCGGACGCCGTGTGCTTTGTGTGGTGAACTCAGTAACAGTCGTCACTTCTGTGTTGCTAAAAGCAGATGCTTTGGGAAGGAAGCTAGCGAGGCTGCTCTTCCCCCACTCAGTGTAACACCCTTTGGGTGTGTCCTGTGGCTGCTGCTGCGGCTGCCCTACTGCCACCAGCTTGACACAGCAGCCAGCAGCCACTGAGGTGCGGCTCAGCCTGCGCCTGCCCCTGCCTCTCCCACTTCCTGTTCCCTCCTCTCCTTCCTTCCTCTTCTAAATTTCAGTGTGACGGCATTGGAGGCTTCCTTTGTCTCTTGTAAGGTTCTTTAGGATGATCATGCATTTCACTTACAGTCAGTCACTTAAACTCCCCACGCTTTAATGTAAAAACATAAAACAAGAACAAGCTCTAAAAACATTAATTCTCATGGAGATTTTGAAACATCTTTGGTTTAAGCTGACAATGCTAATTTTATTCTCAGCAATTTTTACCCAACATATATACTCAAAACCAAATGATTAGACTACAAATACTGAGTAGCTCAAAGAAACAGTAGGCAGAGATGTATATTCATTAAGCTTTTATAGAAATACATATCTAAATAAATTGTAAAGCAATCATGAAATCAAGCCTTTGGGCTTTATCTACTGCCATTGTTCCCCAGGCCTTGAAGCCCTCACCAAGGCTGCACCAATAAAGCGTTCCCTAAGTACATAAAGGCTCTGATCGTTAAGATTTTTATTGCCAACCACACATACAGAGCTGCAAATTGCCTTGTTTCAGATTTATTATGTATTACTCCAGAAATTCTATAAAGATCAGAAGAACTGATTACAATGTTGACCTTTGCATTAACTCATCTGAATTTAAATTCAAGTGTTTGATTTGGGAAAATAAGTCCATTTATCATAGGTCTGCTACTGAGGGGATTGTGCCGCGCTGATTGGGAGTGCCGAGACCAAATTTATTTATTGAGCGTGGGCTCGAAAATTGTTTGTAGGACAAGAGGAACAAAAGTTTGACCTGCCGTTGTGTAGTACCAGGGGAACACTGTGAACATTGCCCTTTTCAAACGCAAAGTACTTGCTCCATTTCAGTCTTGTTGATAGAGTCTCCAGATATTAAGTTGAGCAAATATATTCTGTTTTAATCACATAACCATCCCGTGGTTAACGTTAACAACCCTCTCTTTCTAAGAAGGATAACCACTTCCTCCAGGGCAAACCTGTTCTTGGAAGACACTGGCATGCTCCCCACCCTGACGTTACCTGACGTTACCTTAGACGTTAACCCTGACTCACACTTTTCCATGTTTTTGCTCTTTGATTTACTAAGAAAGTATTAGTAGGCAGTATCTTTCTGTGCAGAATTATGAATTCAATTAACATTCACCTATTGAATTGTTTAGTTATGAACACAACACTTGAAATGTAGTTCCCCGACAGTATACCCCATCCCTAAATGGCAAACCTTGTCCGTATTAATATACCTGTCCACTTTCCTTAATACTCATAGAGTGCTAAAGAGGGAACTGGCAAAGGGAACAACAGCGGCAGTCAGCCCCACCGTGTCCAGATCTATTCCTGAATGCCTGTGTTCTCTGATAGTGTAACGCTTCCATAACCATGTGGTTAGGACTCAGCCCCGCTCACTATAGCAGTGATGGACACAACTTGGCCCCGAGCATCCTCAAGGACCCATAGTAGAGGTGGAGGAGAAAACATATTCTGGATTAAGATTTATCTGCATCTCAGTACTAGGGTTTAGCTCTCTGCTCTTCTTGGTGATCAACCTTCCCACTCCAGCCTTGGAGAGGCCAGGAATATTTTCCATTTGCTAAGATTCAGTGAGCAGAAGGGAGACAACTGCCATATCCCTTTAACATTTGCAGGATGTCTGTCCTGCATCTTAGAGCGGGAAAACACAGCAAAGCATGTTATTTTCCTCCCTCAGATTCTGCAAAGTATGACTGACAACGTTTGACCCTTTGGACTCGACGTGGTAAGAGTGTGCATGTGTGAGTGCATGCATGTGTCAGCGTCAAGGATCTTCTCTTGATCTGTGTCGGTGGTTTTTGTTTGTCTGTTTGGTTTTGAGAATTTGCTTCTCGCTGCAGCTGAAGTTCACTTATTGGCCAAGGCTGCTCTGTGAGCTCCAGAGCTCCAGGCTCCTCCTGTTTCTAACTCCCAGCACTGGGATTATAGGTGTGTATCTCCACACCTGGCCAGTTCTGTGTGAGAGTTGGGGGTGCATACTCAGATTTGATGACTGCACATCAAGCCGTTCACCTGGTGTGTCATTTTCCCATCCCCCTTTTAGACTATTAATGATTCTACAACAGAGGACAATTTTATAGATCTGATATAATTAGATCCTGCAACTAAAATAAACTCCATACCACATGATACCACTTTAGTAACCACTTCGGTATGGGAATTTGCAAAGCCTACAGGACACTGATGGCACTGCAGGTGGGTGTCACCAAGTGTTGGGACAACAGCTTCAGCTTGCTCGTCCTGAGCTCACACTTAGCTCCAGTCTGGCTTTAGAACCACTGCAAAGCAGGGTGTTTTTAGCCTCTGCCTTCCAGGCAACTTATGTAAATGTACTCGCAGGACATCTAGATTTCAAAGCAAAATTGAAAACAGAAGGAAGAGAAATAAAGGGATTCAAGATCTACATGACCTCATGTGAGGCAGAATCCATGTGTTTAAGACAGGGTGATAGCAGTCTTGGGCTACGTCATTGTTCTCTCCAGTTAAATCTATCTAGAAATCTGTAAAAAGAAGCTTCTTAATTTCTTTGAAATTGACAAAAATTGATCATCAGAAAAAAATCTTTGAAGGAAGGAATCTCTGCAACATTGTCAAAATGAATTTCCCAGTGTTACCTAACTTACTGGATTATTGGAGGACATAGTTACCAGCAGGACACTGTTTCCTAGCTGGCTTAACTAGCTAACTAGTCTCTTTCCACACCTTGCTGTGCTCTGATGAATTAGATTCTTTCATTCTACTTTCTTATCAAAAAGCTTGATTTTTTTTTTTTTTTTTAAATGCAGAGACGATTCGTTCACTTGTTATGGAGGACAGGGCTTTACACGGAGAACAGCAGCTGGCAGTGAGTGTAAAGAAATAGCCCTTTATATACTCTGGCCATCTCAACCTCCTCAAGCTAATTAACTTCAACTCAACAAATATTTTGAATACCTACTTTGTACAGACATTATCTTAAATAAACCGGGTAGAAAAATTAATTGAAGCAGGCCCCATGGCAGAGTAAAGTAGATATGTCCATAAGCTACTATGTGTGTTTGTCAACGCTGGGACGATAGAGGGTTGAGGAGAGTCAGAGGAAAGCAGTGTGGCAGTGGGACCCTCCCTTTCTACTCTGTATGAAAGTCATCTTCAGACCCAACACATAACAACATGATGGTTTAGTAACGTATTTGAGAGAAAAGGCTGAGTTCTTTATTTTTTTAATTTACATTTAAAAATTGAGGTCTGATGATTTAAAGTGACATGTAGCTTTTACCCTTGATTTTTATGAGCCATAGTTATTAAGTAAGGATTTAGTGTACTCATAGTGGTTACTCCTTGGGCAAAAGTTTCCTGAGTAGAAATCAGCTGTTAGAGTCAAAGTCAAACAGGGTTCACCCTAATCACAACCAGGCTCCAAGAGGTCAGAGCGAAGAGTGGGCTGAGCAAAGGAAAGAGTGCAGAAATTCACTGTCATATTTGGAGAGATGGAAAGTGCCAAGCTCTGTGGGCCCCGGAGGAAGCACAAGAGGGCGGTGAATGTGAGCGTGGAGGAGGATGAGACAACTCTAGCACAGACGTTTGCATCTCAGCTTTCATCTGTCTTGTTAAGCCTCACGGAGAAGCTGTGCCGTCAGCATTAGGCTCTGTTTAAGGGTGACACTATGAGGTGACTCTCAAAGTGGGGCTGCACTTCACTCTGCGAGAGTCACAGTGCTGTCATCCCAAGCTGTGTGGATGCCTGCCTATAGTCCCAGCTGCTTAGGAGTCTGAAGCTAGAAAATTACTTGAGCTCAGGAGTTGGGGCCAGGCAGAGAAGCAGGCAAGGTTCCCACCAGAGCACAATAAGAAGACTCAAGCATGAGGGAGAGACTGCTGCTCTGTAGTAACTTGGCGCGCTAAGTTCATGTGCTGACTTAGTGCAGTGACCTGGATGACTGACAGATTTTCTTCCATGTGAAACTAGAAAAAAAACTAAGATTGACCAATGCTGAAAACTCAGTAAATAAGTAAAAACATTTTAACTTAAGACTTGGACTTAAAGCAAAAAAGCTGATCTGTGAAGGACTATACTAGCCTGTCTGGGTGGAAGAGGTGGAAGTGTGTGGGAGAAGGGTGCGCTCTCCCTCTATGAGGGTTATGTATAGAGCTGAAGCTGAGGCCTCAGTGTACTCTCCAGTGGTTGTAGAGCAAAGAATAGAAGGCGAAGTTTCCAGTGGAAGAGATGCATAAGTTTGTAGGTATCTGGTCTTACTGCCCGATAGACTACTTCATTTTGTTTTTAATCCATGTTTTTAATCCAAGGTCTGGAGACATATCCTAGTCAATAAAGTGCTGGTGATGCAAGAATGAAGTCCCAGGCTCAATCTCCAGCTCCCATGTGAAAGCCGGACTTGTAATCCTAACTCTGGGACAGAGCCCTAGAAGGCCACTGACTAGCCAGCCAGCCTGGCATAGTAGGGAAGTCACAAGTCCCAGTGAGAGACCCTGCCTCAAAAACTCTAAGTAGACGACTCCTGAGTAACTTCTGAGCTCCGCAGGCGGCTTCGTAGACACAGGCAGACACACACTCATACACACGCATGCATAAACACACACAGCACAAGAATTTAATTTCCACTATAAACAAGAGAGCTTTCTCTACTTACAGTGATATGTAGGTAGCTTTGAAGTTTTGCTAATATTTTAAGGAATCAGATTACTAGCTGAGCAAAATTCTTTCTTTGTTGCATTAAAACACTCAAAGAAAGAAGAAAAGTGTAAGTCCCAGAAGCGAAAGCAGTGACCGAGAGATAGGTTGAGTAAAGTGAAGACCAATGAAACTCCACAAGTGTTGGAAGTTGGAATCCAATAGGCAGTGGGTGGAGCCGCTGGTGGAGCTTTTGGTCCATTGGTTACTGCTGCTCATTGGACTTTGGTTCCAGTTCTGAGTCTGCTGAGTTCCTGCCCACAACTCAAGTCAGTTGTCTGTTGGCCCATTCAACAAACACTGCAGGTTTGATTTTTGCGCGTGGAAGCTTTTTAAACAGTCTTGACTTTGACTTTAAGTCCTACAAAAGCTGAGAAGGTCCTAGCTCACTCCTTGATAGGCTGACTTCCAGTCAGCTCACGGGCCTCACTAGAGCTGAACAGGTAGTACTTGGCATTGAGATAACATCTGGTGGAAAAGTGTTTAAATCAAGCGATTGCAATTAAAACCTAGCAAGGAGTCATCCTAGCAGTTAGGTCGGAAGTGAACTGTCAAGCGAGTTGATGAAGCCGACTGGGGCTCTAAAAGCTAGGCATGCTACTTCTGATAATAGCCAGCGGTGGCAGTTTGAATGAGACGTCCCCCAGTCTCAGCCATTTGAATACTGGCTTCAGTTGTGGCAGCCGAATGGGTGTGGCCTTGTTCTGTGCACTCTCAGATTTTAAAGACTTTGTATTTCCAGTTTCAGCTTTTGTTCCTGCTGCCATGCCTGCCACTTGCCGCCATCATGCCGCCATCATGCCCACTAACCCTCTGGACCCATAAGCTCAAGCACACCGTTCTATACGGTGCCTGGGCCACAGTGTTTTATCACAGCAATAGAAAAGAGTAACAGTACACCAGTCCACTGAGACTGGACTGTGGGTGTCTTCCTAAGAACTTTGTGGTAACAATTAACACACATGACCCCCTTTTCAGCATTAGGAGGTAACTCTGCTGTCAGTTACCGTTCTTTGTAGCTGTGGGAATGGAGTAATGAGAGCTAAAGGCTAGCAAAGCACGAACTGGGACAGCTTGGCGTAAAAGTCTATACCAACTCTTTATGTCCAGACTGTCCATGGATTTATAGATCACAGAGGGTGGGGATTAAAACAGAATTCAGTCCTTGCTGAGTCAGGCAATGCTAGCACTTGACAAGTTGAGACAGAGGGTTCCAAGTTCAAGACCAGCCTAGAGAAGGTAACAGCAAGACCTGCCTCAATAAATAAGTAAAAGTAAACACAACAAGGAACAAGCATGTTGATCCATGTATGTACTTCAAGCACTCAAGAAACTAAAGCAAGAGGATGGCCATGAATTGAAGGCACTTTGAGCCTTGTAACAGAAGACGTCATCTCAAAAAAAAAAAAAAAATCAAAATAAATACAATAGAAAATTTCATTTTGAATATGGCTTTATTTCAGATTTAAAGTAAACTGGGCAGTCAAAGCCCTAGTCAACAATAAGATGTGCAGTTTGTATTTATGACTTTAGTATTTGATGATATCTTCAAATTGTGACCTTGGATTGTGAGTTGAGAATTGAATACTACTTGCTAGAATGTCACTAGAGTTCCAGGGAACCTTCTGTCCCCATCTTGTCACCAACCCTGGCATTACAGAGGTCCACAACACTTCACCCAGGATGATTGCTGAGATGCTGCAGATCCAAACTCAGGTCCTAGTCTTGCAGGGTGTACTCTAACCTGCCGACATGTCTCCCATCTCCCCATTTCTGAGATACCTTCCAAAGCCTTCCAACCTGTCCCCATCACCCGAACCCCAGAGTTTGCAAGGTTAGAAACTACTCTTTACAGCCAGCACACTCTTGCTGCCAACTTTCTTAGATGTCCTTGCAGACACATCTGGAGATAATGATTCTCTAATTATCTAGGTCTCCTCCAGTCTGTTCCATCCACAGTTACCTATCACCGTGAGCCCCACATTTCCAAAGTAAAACACAGACTCTTCTGCTTGCTGGGCAGGAGAGACTTAGGGCATGCTATTGTAACCTGTCTAGGCTTCCCTGATGAAAAAGGTGTGTTCGTTTGTGGAATCTCACAGAGCAGGAAGACTAGACATTTTACGTTCAGCTTCCTAAGTAAAGTGCTTGGCCGTCTAGAAAGTATGCAGTCTGTATTTGTCCAAGTGAGTAATAGCGGCATGCCGGTTAGTCACAGAGATGTCAAAAAACAGTTGGACTTGAAGTTGCCCATAGCTCACCAGAGAGGATGATGTGCCCCTTCCGCTACTCCAGCTGCTGCGCCACTCTTCTGTAGGCTTCTCTCAGGCCCTAGTCAGTGGCCAAGGAAAGCAAGCCAGCTGGAGCACATGCAACTCAGAGACCACTGAGCTAGATATGGCACTCGGTTTCATTTAAGATGATGGCCTCTCTACTAACTGGAAAGCATCTATCTGAGTGTTGTCAGTCAGTATGTGTGCATGGAAATTGGTATAAGGGGTTAAGTTATAAAGTAACTGGTCTTTAAAATTAGTGTTTATAATATATATATATGTATATATGTATACATACATATATTATATATATCTATCTCCATTTCTGGTTCCAAGACGGCTCATCTCCAGCACTTGTAGGATCACGTCTCCAACACAGTCCGGCCTTCAGGAAGCAGCTGTATTGTCCTGGTATCTGTCATAGCTTCTGCAAGTGCACTGTTTTTCATTTGTTTCACACAGGCAAGGGGATATCTCAGTGTAGCCTCTCCTGGAGCCACCTCACTGCAGTTGTACCTTCATAGGGAACCTTCCCTCTGCTCCCTGTACTACGTGATGCTTCCAGCCTAGTTCTCCATGCTTCATAGGAGCCAGAGTAGGCAGGTGCCAGAGTAACTCCTTCTACTGTTGTGTGCAGAGGAGCCTCAACTCCACAGCTCCAAGTCCTGAATGGAAGTCAGAAAGCAGCTACAAGTAAGGATTTGTTGAAAACCAAAATATGAACATTTAATATATGAAAGCCTACTTTCTCTTTTGACTTGGCTAACTTTAATGGGGTATGGCAGTATCAGCTGGGTGGCATGTATTCAGGCTGAGCTTTGACAGAGTTGCACATAGTCATTTGTAGGTCGAACAACATTCTTAGATTCTGAGCCTTCTGTGTTTATCTGGTCTGTGTTCCCATAGCTTTCATGTTTATCTGGTCTGTGTTCCGGTAGCTTTCAGGTAAGGTTGTGCCCTCATTCCTAGTTACTGGTCCTTGTGACTGTGTCATCACCTAAGATCCAGCTCAGCTCTCTCAGATTCTTTGGTGGATCAGAAACAAACTAAAACCTAAAGCCAGCGTTTACGAACATGGGCCTAATCAGAAAGCCTCGTGTAGTGTGGTTGACTGGGCAGTCCCCAGGCTCTGTGGATTTCATGGAGTTTGAGTTTACAGATGCTGAGCCAGCAGGGTTTGTGTTGTATAGTTCTTTAGACTTCCAGAGCACCCAGCACACTTCTGGATGGAGAGAAAGTGCTCCCTTCTCTTCTTTCATTGGTAGGAACTGAGCAGTTGAATGACCGGTTTTCGAAGTGGTAGGACGAACAGGATAGGATCTCTGGCTTTCTCATTGTCAGTAAAGATTGAACTTGGTACACGCAACAAGATCCCGACTAACAGTTGCCAGAACCAAAGGGTTTGACTGAACCCTTCTCTGCCTTGAATTCTTGAAAGACAGAATTAGATGGTGTGGTTTACTCCAGTGAAGAAACCAGGGTAGAGAGAGAGCCTTTAGTTCTTTTGGCCTCTCACTCATAGTTAGAAATGGACATGAGTATGGGACTCGCCAGCTGAACAAATGCCACATGGGTCCTTGTGCAGGCACTGTGCCTTGCAACTCCCCACGCTGCTGGTAAGTGACTGGAGCTTACACATGACCACCTCCAGCTGCCTGAGTGTGACTCACTCAGGTTGAAATAGATAATTGCCTGCATCAGCTTAAACCAGTCTGCAGTCTGCCATAGAGTGTTCTAGCAACATGAGCTTGTGACCATGCGATTGCTTTCTTGAAGCAGACATTGCCCAAAAGATGTTGAAAGTGACAAGTTATATTGGGGATTTTTCTTTTTTTCAATTCATTGAGTATGTGATATACT
>JADRCD010205759.1:4043-9043 GCA_019843815.1 Montemys delectorum | reverse complement strand
CTTATGTCTTCTTATCCCTAAGCCCCAACCCCAGCTCTTGCTTTCCATGCCCAGAATTTAAAGACGTATTTTGAAACTTGCCTTATTTTCCTTAATGTCTGTCACATGGATTTGAATGACACATTGGTCAGAACTTCGGGGCTGTAAAGGCTTGCTTCTCTCCTCCATGTTGTCAAATTAATCATTATCCTGAAAAAAAAGGAAACGTTTGTGTCCGGACAAACTGGCGGGCAGTTGAGGCCTTGCCTCCCTCCACCCTGGAGGCTGCAGGGCTTTGACTAGCCAGGCCCAGGCAAGTTGAATGGCAGCCTGCCATGGTGCATGTTTGTCAGTGCAGGCACCGAGGCAGAAGAGTGTGCAGAAGGTACTCGGCTGGGGTGGGAAGTGAGTGCGAGGCTGGTGGTCAGGGTTGCTGGAGGCACAGAGCAGAGCCGCTGCTTCCTCAGACTGCTGTGAGTCCTCTGCAGTCTTCAACTCTGTGTCCCTCCACATTGGGCAGCCTTGCCCAGTCTCAGTTTCTGGTTTGGAGAAGGATATGTCAACTGAAACCTGCAAGAGCTTTTGCATTGGGAAAATGAAAAACAGATTCTCTCTTAGTCTCTGAAAACCACCAGTCATCATATTAAATGTCATGATGGAGAAGAACAAGAACTGAGGGCCAGGATCGCCCTGGCTCCACGTGTTCTGTCAATCTGAGGGGCTAGGTGTTCCTGGTTCCGTGCGTTCTGTTAAACTGAGGGGCTAGGTGGTCCTGGCTGCATGTGTTCTGTCAAAGTAAGGGGATAGGTGCTCCGCACAGAGCCACTTGCCCTTCCATTCTGTCAACAGTTGTTCTTAAGCAGGTGTACATCTCTTCTAACCACAGTGTTTGCTGAGGTCAACTACTTGGCTGCAAATAACAGCAGCAAAAACTGAATTCACAACAGAAAATCTGTATCACAGAGAAGCCCTCTCTTTCTGGCTGTGCAGTCTTGTTTTGATTGGTAGAAGCACAAATAATGTATGCAAACATTACTTTACTGAGAACTACATTCCTTGCCAGTGTAATGATATTTAGCAGCTGAGCCCTGAAGACTTAGGGCATGCCACATGATGTTAGAGCTCACCATTACTAATACTGACTAATTACATAAATGTTCATCTCTGAGTTCTATAGCTCCCCGACAACTCTGTATCATGCAAGCACTGTTTTTATATGAAATTCAAAGGACCTCTTCTACTAGGAATGAGCTAAAATTTTTGGTACTAATAAACTTGACTATCTTGCTGGCTATGATGGTACATACCTCTAATCATAGGGAAGCGGAAGCAGGAAGACCTCAGAGTTCAAAGCCAGCCTGGTCTACAAAGGAGTTTCACTCTAGCCAGGGCTACATAGTGAGACCTTGCCTCACACAAAACCAAAGACCTCCTTCACTATGTGAAGATTCGATCTGCCTGTTCAAAGAGATGTGGCTCACAAGAGTCTGTGGTTTCTTTCTAAACGTCTCTGGAATCAAGCACTTTATGATTGGACATTGGAAAGCTCTGCTTTTATGGTTTTTTTGTTGTTCTGGGGAAAGCTGCACACTGACTGATACTTCCAGCTTTTAATTGTATTTTTTGAGGTTAGTTGTTTTGTCATATGTGTGTATGTGTGACATAAGTATGTATGTGTGTGTGGCAAATCTGTGCAGAGGCCAGAAGAGGGCATCAGACCTCTGGATCTGGAGACGGTTGTGAGCCACCGTGTCCATGCTGAGGAACAAAGCCCTGGTCCTCCACAAGGACACGTGCTCTTAACCACGCTGCAGCTTCTCTAGCCTGATTCCTTTTTATTTTTATAGATTTTGTAGATGCTGAATTAGTCATAGAACTGCTATGAATTTTTACAATTCTTTAACTGTTTTTGAAAGGTTAATTAAGGTTAGTATAATATGCATGGTATATCATACTAATAATCAGTCATACCAAACATTTTGAAAGTTTAAAATGCCCTCAGATTTTCGGATAGCCCTGCTTTCCATGCAGGAAGGCTGCACTGCTCAGATTTTGGATAAGGCTTCTCCTTGTATGACATTGAACTCTGAGGCAACCCTTACAGCGTCGTGGCAGTGATACTTTGGCTCATTTTTGAAGTGCTAAAAGGTGTCCACTTTGTCTGTCTTTAAAAGCCAAATATAACTAACGTAAAGGAACTGCAGGACAGTCGCTTGTGTTTCTCCAAGGCCATGGCCAGGTAAACTCACATGTGAAGCCATTCAATGGCCACATTTGATTCTTTACATCTATGAATTATATGCTGCAATTGAAGGGAGCTTATAGTTTTTTAGACATGTGTACAATTCCTGAGAAATACCCAGTAATATTATTTTTGACTGGATTGAAAGCTTACATTTGTATTATGGTATAAACTTGTTATAAGTTCTGTTTTATTATATTTCCCTGTATTGTTTTCATCAGGCAATTTATCACATGGGTATATGTGAAATTTCTTCATCTATTAAATTTCAGATTATGTATTTCAAGCCAGAGCAAGACTTAAACATTTTCCCATGAGTGTAGCTTCAGGTAAACAAGCAATTTTAGCCTCGAAAATAGCTCCTGCTTCTGTCAACATGCTGTTTATTTTTTCTCTGAGATAAAAAGTTCAGTTTTCTGATATTTGTACCAAGATAAAGTCAGTAAACAAGATTAATACAGTGTGGAAAAGGTTGTCAGCAGCCCTGGCAAAGGAAATAAGTTGCCTGTACATAGACCATACTGTAAACTGAATAAAAGTGTCAGGTCCGCCATGACATAATGTGATCACGGACGTCTAACAAACCATGACACAGCCCAGGCAGCTTCCCACAGCCCCGTGTGGAAAATGGATTACTGTGTTCCAGGGATACCTGCTGGAATAGCACGAGACTACTCCAAGATGGATGTGGGATGTGGCCCTGGAGCAGAGCCAAGCGCTCACATGTGTGCTTCCTGCCCTGCCCGGATCACTGTCATCTCCTGCACACTGGCCCTGCTTGTATAGGAATGCCAGAGTGGGTGCTTGTCACTTAAGGGATAGAAGAAGAAAGTGTCTCCAAAATGTTCCTTTGTTAGGCAATGCTGGTTTTACTCTGTTGTGGTTAAAATGGCTCTTGTGTAATTAAACAAGAATAACTTTTGTCATGAGTGATATGACTCAGGGTCCTTACGTTCATAGCTTGTCATTGGGAATGACAGATTCATTCATTCGTGGCTTCCTTTTGCTCCATTTGAGAACCTTGGATACATCAGAAGTTCTGTGGCGTTCATAACAGACCTAAACAGTTGTCACCATCGATAAAACACCTGGTGTTTTCTTCATAGAATTTCTAATTTATATAGACATTGAAGAGCAAATATTGTTCTTTTTGCTAAAATTATATTTCACTCAATATAAATACCAAGATAATTCCTTCCTTTGTGGAAAATATATAAAAAGAGCCCTTCACTGCTCTTTTGACAGAAGTTCTTGTATACACTTGGATTTGCACATTTTAATGCAGGCATCTGTGTTTAGGAACTTAGCATAAAGCTGGTTTCCCAGAAGCAGCATCTGCTCAGGAGTGATCTGCTCAGGAGTGAATGCTCCTCTGCTCAGGAGTGAGTGCTCCTCTGCTCAGGAGTGAGTGCTCCTCTGCTCAGGAGTGAGTGCTCTGCTCAAGAGTGCTCTGCTTGACCTCTCACGCTAGTTTGACAGTGTCTGGATGGCGAAGTCACTGCTCTGTTCTTCAGCACAGCCTGTATACTTGTCAGGTGCTCTGACAGCACCTTTACCTAGTGTGGTAACTCTGTTAGACCAAAGGGATCTTAAGTCCCTGGAAGTTGGTGTTTCAGGGGTGCTGGCGCCAGGCTCAAGCCAGAACCACTCTGGGCCTCTGCAGCCCTCAAAGGGCCCTCTTACCATGCCTTTTGCACCTTGCAGTTTTCCCTTGGATTTGAAATTAATGTTCTTTCTTGTATTTAGAAAGCTGTCTTCAAATGGATGCAGCTTTGCACTGTCTTTAGCAAGTCAATGTGACTAGTTTCTGTCATTTGTTTTCAGATGTCTGCACCTGGCCCTGTCAGTAACAAGAGGATGGTTCACTTCTCCCCAGATGCCCGTCCCCATGAGTGAGTGCTCACATTCCTAGAGCTTGCTTGGGTTGTCCATCTGTTTCTCTAGGAACCTAATCATTTGAGTTAGGACACTTTAATTTGTGCCTGCTTTAAGAGCATAATAAGGCACATGGATGGTGACAGTGTAAGAACAACAGTAGTAGAGCCCATGACAGAGTAGAAGGACTTGTGACTGCATTCTTTATTTCAGTAGAGTTTGAAGTTCATGCCCTATTCAGTGAAATCTAGGCCCTGTCTAAAAGCATTTAAATCTGCATGGCATTGTCCTGTAGCAAGCCTGTGAGTCAGCCCTTCTATGGTACCAGCATGAATGCCAAATGACCCATCTTATTGATGATTCTCCACTCTGGCTTCTGCTTGCCTGGCTAGCCTTTGCTTATCACAGCAAAGACCTATAATGAAACCAAAATATATTTTCTTTAGTAACAAAATGACACAGTAGGTAACTTTACATAGCTATTAGTTTATATGACTTTAGTATAAATTATAGATAAAATTTCTTGGTGGTAATCTTAATTATGAATAGCCTTATTAGAAAGCTCTGTCTTATGTGTGGTAGTTTCATGTGTCTCTTCTGTCATCTAAAGTTGGTTGAAATTGAGGCCTGTGAGATATGGAAAGACATGAGTTAATTATCAAATTGGTTTTTTCTAAAAACTAGTCTAATTAAGATCTGTTTTTTTAAAAAACAAACAAACAAACAAACAAAACTGGTTTTCTTTTAAAACAAAAACAAAAACCGCACCCTAAATAGAAAACAGACTATTGTCCAGACATGACAAATTTATATCAGAATCTCCCTGGTTTTCTTGCTTGATATGATGAAGCTTTAAAGATAGATAGATAGATAGATAGATAGATAGATAGATAGATAGATAGAT
>JADRCD010205758.1:0-34090 GCA_019843815.1 Montemys delectorum | reverse complement strand
ATTAGCCTCTGGATTAGAGTGTGTAGCAGCAGGTATGTCACAGACACTAAACCCCTGCCAATTACTCTTCTTGGCCAGGTATATAATTGTAAGAACATTTTCAAGAGGTATTTTTTTTTATTTCTATTTTATAGTTTAGGAAACTAAGGATCAAAGAGAGAATACGTGGACCACCCACCATCACAGATGACTGTGATAACCTGTTGCTGCATCGTTTAAGTTGTTGTTAAGCCATCTCTCTTAGTAACAGATAGGATTCAACTCCATCCCCTGCAAGAAAGCGACTTTCTGAACGTCCTGGCCCATAACCGAGCTCCAGGTAGATCTATTTTTCTAACTGGTTTGTAAGGGCTGCAAGTTACCTGTCTGCTTTTCAGTTTGTGCCCAAACTCATCTCCAACTCTTTGGGGGACATTGCAGTGGCCATAAAAAGCAACAACAGAGTGGCCTTTGAGTTCCAAAAAGTCAGAAGCAATGATGCAAACAGATGTTCTTACCTGTGAAAAATATGAGTGTTCATTTAACCATAGGCTGCTTATCCAATTTCCATTACCCATGGTTCATAGGAACATTCAAGTGGATATTTTAAGAAGAATGCAGCTTGCACTTAGCTTTTGTTTGTATGGTGTTTTCATTACAGCACACTGTTATCATTGCTTAGCTTTACTTCTGTTAATCTTGTACTTTGTCTGTCACAGTCTGTATACACAGGAGCAAACCCTATGAACAGGGACATCATGCCACAGTTTCTCGCATCCTCTGGGCCAGTGAGGGTCTTACCCGGCTCCCAGCACGAGGGACTATGCCATGCTGTTTAAAATACCCAGATTTCAAATCATCTGCATTAGTCCATGAAAATGCATAATTATACACTGGTACAGTTACTCCTAAGCATTTCTTTGAGAAAAATGATTCTTTGTGTATTCACTCAAGATTACAGAAACTGTAGACTTTTCTTAGAAGAAAAAATTAGCAAACATTTTGAAAGAAAAGTATTCAAGGTGTTAAGAAGTATTTTCCCCAAATATCCCTGTATACCAGATTAAGATTCCCTTTGGAAAATGGCATTGCTTTGACTCTCTTGATTATCCTTTTAATCTTTTATTTCATATTTTGACTACATAATATATTCATAATTTAGAAAAAACAACAAACTGCAGTGAACATTTTCCTTTCTATTCCCTGTCTGCTAGGACCTAATCCCTCTCCGTAAGCAGTGGTTGTTAATGATTCTAGGCACTGTTTGTAGTTCTCTTCCAAATTCCTTTTGCATATTTAATCAAATCTGGATATATTTTGTCTTATCCCTCATTTTTGCACAGATAACAGTATGATGTGCTCACTACTTTGTACTTTGTCTTTTTCATTTGATAGACTTCGGAATTTATTCACGTGTGTATAGAAAGTACACCTTTTCTCCTTCCTTCTTTCCCTTCCTTCCTTCCTTCCTTCCTTCCTTCCTTCCTTCCTTCCTTCCTTCCTTCCTTCCTCTTCTTTCTTTCTTTCTTTCTTTCTTTCTTTCTTTCTTTCTTTCTTTCTTTCTTTCATACCTTTGTAGTGTTCCACTGCAAGGAAGTACTGTAGTCAGAGTGCTTTAAAGTTCTCACTCTTATACTGGAACAAATGATAATGGCTCACACAAAGGTGCAATTGTACTTGGTGAGTAGCAGCTAACTTCCACTGAGCAGGCTCACAGGGGCTCACATGTTGTCTGAAGCAACAACCATGGGCCTATGCTAGGGCCTCTCCATACGTGTTATGGTTGTTAAGATTGTGGCGTTTGTAAGTTTCCTAACAATGGGAGTGGGGTTGTCTCTGATTTTTTTCCTGCTCTTTCCCTTTCCTCCTGTTGTTCTGAAATGATGGTTTGTGCCTAGTCTTATTGTAACCGGTTAGACTGTGTCGATGTGTTGTATGAGAGAAGCATAAAGAATAAAAGAACAAAAGCGCCCCTCGCCCCTCTGCTGGTCCAGTGACAGCGTCTTACAGATGTGTCTGCCTCAGCTGTTACTGCTGTCCCCATAGCTGCTGTCTTTGATGCTCTCATGCCTTACTCTCAAATATTCTCTGACTTTCTCTGATGTGTTTATATTTCCATTTCAGAATAAGTATTCTTTGTTTACTTTTCCACATACATCTTAGATCTAGAAAAACCAGAAAAACCTGTTAGTGATGTTATTGGTTCTTCAGCCTAGAAAACCTTACACTGTCATAGTGACCAAGAACATGGAATGTCCTTTTCTCATTTTGTATTTTAAAATTTTATTTTTATCTTTTCTAAATTTATTCCTGTTTTTATTGTTGTTGTATAGGCCCTTGCTTTTCCATTTTCTTTCTAGAGATGAAAACAAAGCTATTAAAACTTTCTCTCTTAATTTTATACTTACCTCCTTATGGGATTCTTTTATCATTACTGGCTTTTTATGGTGTCATTTGTAAACAGTGGTCACTGTATTACTTCGTTTTTAGGGTTTCAGCCTTGTCTTCTATGGTCACCCTGGCCAGCTCCTCTGCAACAGAATGCATCAACAGAAACAGTGGTCTTAGCATATGTCTTTTTCTGTTCCCGACCTTATGAGAACTCCTCCAATATCTGCCCATCAATCATGATGCTGGCTTTATAACGTAAATATGTTTTTCATATGTGGGGAATTTTACTATAAGAATAGATGATGAATTTAGTTGAATGCCTTTTTAGTATCTGGGAGTGTGCTATATTTATGAGGTTTCATCCATATTCATGAGGAGATGGTTATTGATGAGCTTTCCAGCTGAGTAGCTGCACCACAGCATGCAGCTAGGGATGGTTGGTGCTATTACCATAAGTTCTGTAGAGTGCGGAGGCCTCATCACTCATGTTCGCTGCCACTCTTGCGTCCAGAGCAATGCTTGACACATGCAAGGTGAGTGGTAAGCTGATGTTGTATAAAAACCAATATCCAAACTTACTACGTGGGCAGATTTCAGGTGCATAATTCGTTGCATTTCTACAGGATTGCTTTTCTTCCTAATAAGACTCATCAATCTTTTTGTTCCAGACGGAGACTTCTCATGAACACATAAGCATAGACCTAGGGGTGAAATGCTCATTAGAATTAGTCAGACTGTACACCAAACTTCTTGTGCTAAAATATGATACAAAGAGGAGTGCCAGTTTTTCTAAGTAGAGCATATGGGCAAAGTAGCAAGCCCAGCAAGGTGTCCTGGTCCAGGAGCCTGGTGAAGGTAATCACCATACTCCTTCTCGCTGTAACTGCTCCTCTGTAGTGTCAGTGCCTGTTCACATCTGTATGGAAGCATGAACCCTTCCGGTACCGTCTTATTTTAAAATGTTGTGAATAAAAGAACACTTCACCAGGGCATTTTAAAGTACATCAATGCTGAGGATTCCTAAACCTAGAAATAATTCACAAATTTCAGAAGCTCTGTCTTCTGAGCTGAGAAACTATACCATTTACAAAAGGGACCATGGGAATGAGAAAGAAATCATTCAAGCCCATTCAAATTCCATTCGTATGTGACTTTGTAATTATTTCAATGACTACTACTGGCTTCTTTGGGAAAATTATGTCATTAATTAATTAGAGTCAATAGTTATGCCCCTGGCAGTTGTACCTGGGGCCTGTGTATGTGGGACAAATGGTTTAACCAGAGCTGTATCACCTGCCGTTTCACTTCTTGTTTTGAAACATGACCTCATAAATTTCCCCAAGCCGGCCTTGAGTTCACTTTATGTAGCAGGCTGGCCTTGAACGTGTGATCCTCCTGAGAGAGGTTACAGACATGTGCTACCTACCAGGCATGGCTGATTTTTGAATTAAGAAAGTTTGATGACCCAGAATAGATATGATCATAGTAGTTATTTGTAATGATTTATTAATAACATTCTGGTATATGCTGATTTGTACCCCTATCTTCTGTTAATGATTTTTTTCAGTGAACTTTGGTGGTTTATGTTTTAGTTTATACTATGTTCATCTTACTCTCTTTATTGTCACAATTAAGATATTTTGAATATGCTGTTGGAAATATGAGAGCATATTGTTTTATTTATGTAAAACAAAACCCTATGCTTTTAGATACATGTATGTGACATATATGCATATATGTATAATATATTTGTATTTGTATCTAATATATGTAGTTCCTGGGCAAGTTCAGCAGCTTTCTGCTTTTATGTGATGGTAGTACTAAGATTGTGTACTTGCCGGGCGATGGTGGCGCACACCTTTAATCCCAACACTGGGAGGCAGAGGCAAGCGGATTTCCGAGTTCGAGGCCAGCCTGGTCTACAGAGTGAGTTCTAGAACAGCCAGGACTACACAGAGAAACCCTGTCTCAAAGGGGGAAAAAAAAACGGAAAACAAAAAAAAAAAAAGGAAAAATATTGTATACTTATTGACATTGGTGGACTGAGCCATTTCAGTCGTGAGCAGTCAGTCATTTCACAAAACCTTTCCTAAGAATCTTTTATTGCAGTGAAACATTGAGCTAAGTTGCTAATAAATTGATGTGGATTGTTGTTAAAACTTCAATATTTTTGTTGTTTTCTTTTACCTGTCAAGCTGCCAAATGGTGTCACTTACCATACTGGAACTTACCAAGACCGGTTAACAAAGCTGCAGGACCACCTTCGGCAACTTTCTATTCTCTTCAGGAAGCTACGACTGGTCTATGACAAATGTAATGAGAACTGCGGCGGAATGGACCCCATTCCCGTTGAGGTGAGTTTCTATGGGAGGAGCATGCATGGCAGTGGTGAAGTATGGTCAGCACATCTCCTATAGCAGTATTACTCAGTTTTAATATTATGGTTTTACTTCAGGGAAGAGATAGAGATGTATATTTTTTCATTAATAATATTTGTAGCATAATTGTTTTCCAGGCTTAAAGTGATAAGTTTGTGTTTGCTTATGAATTTTTTGTGATTTTAATGACAGTGAGTTCCTTTATTATTTCTAGAATAATAAAAGAATATTTAATTGTTATTGGCAGCTTTTTAACCATTGTTGAGACAAGTTGTATTCTCAGAACTTCATCAGCTAAAAGTCAGAACTGTTGATCAAAGACAAAACCGGGAGCAAAAAGCTGAAGCCAGCAGTTGGAGATCAGTCTTTGAAGAAATAGATATTATTAGTGAGAGGAGAGCAATGACTGGGAGGGGAGATGGAGTAAGGGCTGAGACACGCCTTCTGCAAGAGACCAGAACACATACAAATGATAAAGGAGGAAAACTCTGGAGAGGTTGGAGGGCTACATGGGAAGCAGAGGAGTCAGTGCGAGGCCAGAGGCTGTCTTCAGAGAGCTCTGCAGGAGGAGAGGACAGACGACGGGGGCTTGACCATCTGGGTCAGTTATATGTGTGCCAAGAATACAAAGCCATTCGCTGGGTGGACCGTATAGTGACTGTTTCTTCATGACAGTATATGACACTAGAAAAATTCCTAATGTTGGCCATATTTACATGGGCTTTCCTCCAGGAAGCATCATAGGCCATACATAATTAAGTCTATTTCTTTTAGAGGTGTCATTGCTCTGTAAAATCTTTATTGTGTATATATATTTTTACTACTAAAAGAAATTAAGGCAAATAAAAAGTTGTGTAGCCCCCAGAGTTGTGAGTGATGTCATCACCACACATGTCCTTGGAAGTCCTTCCTTCTAGTGTACAGGGAGGCCTGAGTCTATCAGAACAGGAGCTGGCTTACTTGGCACTAGGCTTCCATTTCTAGCCAGCATCCAGCAACTGCATATGTGCAGACCCGATGAATAGAGTATTACTGAATATGTGACAGCCAGTAGTTTTTTGAGGGGAGGATGAGTTTCATTATTATTGTTGTTTTCAGATAAACATAGTAAATTTTATTGAGAAACTAAGGTCTTTTGGTAGTTAATCTTTTTAACTTATTTTAATTGTTGAAGTTAAAATACAATTCCATCATCTTCCCCTTTCTTCCCCCATCTCTCCCTGTGTGTCCCACCCCACCCCTGGCCTTGCTTCCTCTCAAATCCATGACCTCTGGCCTCTTTCTTTCATTGTTTGTATTTATGCTTAAGTCTGGTCCATAGAATACAATGAAATGATATGCTTTTAAAGCTGTGTTTTCAGGCCTTTGCCTGAAAAGAATCTATTTTTAAAAGCATTAAAAACATGTAAAAAATGGATTCTAAGCAGATGCAGTCTCTGTAGTAGTTTGATTTGAAAGACCCCCGTAGGGAGACCCTCACTCAAGTCCCGGGAGAACGAGCACCCAGAGAAACATGAGAGACCATCTTGATGTAAACACACGAGGTAGTTTAATATCGGAGCTCCGGGTGGACCCATATCTCACTCAGGAGACAAAGGGATCAACCTCGAGGCTCAGGGGTTTGGGGTTTTTAATAGGAAGGAGGTCTAGGGGAACAAAGGAATTAGCATAGCAATACATAATTGGCTAATTCAAATCCAGCTAGAATACGTGAGGATCAGAGCATAGGAAAGTTCCTAAGGGTGGTATTGAGGCAGCAGGGCATCTGGCTGGCCTCCAACCATACCTCATCATTCACTTGGGTCATCTTGCCCAGACAGGTCCCTGCTTGCCTGAGCCCACCCAGACATGTCTTATCTATCTCTTCTTGGCCTGCTAGTTCCCAGAATATTCAACAGCTTGCTTGATCATTCCCAGGCCTATGTGGGCAAGCTTGTGCTGGATTTTCATGCTTATAATTCTCCTACCTGGCCAGCACAGGCCCCAAGCTTTAGTTACTCCTTTTCAGATTCAGATATTTGTCTTTTACTTTATACTTCTCCCCGTCACTTCCAGCAACTTATTCCATATGTGGATGAAGACGGCTCAAAGAATGATGACCGGGCTGGGCCACCTCGTTTTGCTAGCGAAGAGAGACGAGAAATTGTGGAAGTAAATAAGGTGAGTTATTAGGTGTTGTGGGAAATATTAAAAAAGGAACTCCAAGTTCCGGCAACTTCTCTGCCTCTGTGGCCTGGCCAGCCATGCACTGGCGGGCAATGGCTGACCTGTTCTTATCTCCTGGAGACTCTCTGGCCCAGAGCTCCTGAAATGTCTCCACCCAGTTCTCTAGGTTCCCACTGAAGGTCACTACCACAGCAACTCCCTGCTTCAAATCCCCCACAGCCTTTGTGGTGCACCTCAGGCAAACCCACACCTTGCCGCTGGACCTTTCTCTCTTGAACCCAATCCTGATGGATCGGCCATTGAAACCAGGAGACACTCAGCGCTACATCTGTCCTCACTCTATCCCTGTCTGAAAAAGACCCACTCTGTCCTGCTTCCTCTTTCCCTCTCCAACCTGGCAGTCCCTCCTACTTGCCCAGTGATTGGCTCCTTTATTCATTAGCGGATTGGTTCACAAGAAGTCACCTGAATATGGGTGACTGCTGCTAGTCAGCAGCCCCTCCCTGGAGAACAGAATTAGCATCAAAATACAAACCATCCACCAGGCCCATCCAAACAATTAGGCTGTATATTGTATATTTTGGAGTTCTTGATAAAACTTAATAGGGGAATCTAGCATAACTGTAAAACACAGTTTGAATTTTGGAATTGTGTGGCGGTTTTTTTGTGTCCCAGCAAGGCAAGAAGTGCAAGATTAGCAGGACTGTCCAGGAAAGTTGGGAAAGGTCATGGATTTTACTCAGCAAAGCTCTCACAGAGCCCATGGGGCACTCATTCACAGCCTTAGCACTCATTCTCCTCCCTTAGCTGAACTCTGCCCTTCTGCATGACACCAAATGATACAAAACTTCCAGCAAGAAGTGGGACTACCTCAGCCTGTGGCTAAATTACTGGTGTTACAACAGCATTATCCTATCTCCACCCCAAAAGCATTGCACTGAAAAACATTTATTAAACTTCAGATTGTTCTCATGAAACAGAACAGTTGAGAGAGCTGGGAGTTCATTCTGTGATGGAGACGTGCCCTCACCCACCAAAGGCTACCTAGTAAACTAGCACCCTTCATTCTACTTTATAGAGTGTACCAGCGTGTTAACAATCTACCATAGCATGTAAGAGCCTTCTTAGCTGTATAAAGGTAATTCAGTTCATGTACATAATATAGGCTGTCACTTAACTTGGAAAGCATATCTTCCCAAGTGGCTAAAAGGCATTTGGAATACTCCAGTACACTATGCTGACTCAATGCTTCAAACAAGAGCACAGTTTGTTTCTGTCTTTTTATTTTTCATAAGTAGCCATAGTTTTTATACAAGTAGAGTATAAAAATATTCCTGTTTAAAATGTCATATAATAAAATCTACCTGTGTGTTTAATAGTATTGTAGAAGTTATAACCATTCAAAAAGACAACAAGCAAGTCCTCAAAAATAGGAGTTATTTACAAGCCTTTTAACATGTTCAGAAAAACTTACCTGATAAACAATGGCTTGTATAAAAAGTTCTGTAAAAGACGGGGTTAGTGCCAGCCTGAAGCCATGCGGGCAACGCCACAAGCCATTGTAATGCTGTGCCAAGCTCTGCTCACAGATGCAACAAGACCTGAGTGGGTAGGGATTATAACAGGAACTGGGCTTGTCAAAATACATAAAATAATTTTCTTGGGAAGATCAACAAACCTGATTTTATTATGACACCATATCTTTGTCATCAGTTCTGCACAAAATATATAGAAAGAAATACACAAAATGTTCAAGTATTCAATTCAAGGTTTCTATTTCAAAAACTATATTTAACATACTTCAGAAAGAGCACAAATTAGTCATTTCAAATAAATTCCCAACTACTTTTGGTTTCTCTATATATGTCCACCTACCTACCTATCTATCTATAAAATTCAGTAGGCACTAAAATCCATGCACTGCATTGTGGGGCTTGTTCCTACCCTTGTAGAAACAGGTCCATCACTCCGAATTGTGAGTTTGACTATTCATGCTCAAGTGCAGTAGATAACTTTACAAAATATGATAGCCTAAAAACCAGAGATTAATTTAGGTCTCAAAATCTTATTATCTACCAACAATACATTTACAATTAGTTGTGCAAGAGCAAGATTCCATTTCCATAATCAAATAACAAAATAAAATAAAAGACAGCAGAAGCCCTGGTATTACCTCTGTTTCCTTATTTCTTATACTGCCTTTTAAAGTAGAGCAGGAAGTGTGGCCAGCAGCTGGTCCTGTCTCGTCTGCCCTAACAGCTGTATCCACTTTAGCACAAAGAAAAACAAGGATGCTAAATACGTATATCCTTTATCAAACAGTGATGTTTCACAAAGAATTTAATTATATTTCAGAACATCAGAACACACACTTAGACAAGTGGACAATAAACAGTATTTCAAGGCAAGAAAGCCTTTCCATCTTTGGAACAACAGTATCAATCATATCATTACTTTAAAAATGTATTTTTAAATAGGACAAAAGGTTTAGAAATATGGTGCAAAGATTGTTTGTGGAGCCTCACTTTACATGTTTTCATTCACATTTCACAACCTTCAATATCTAATAATCATACAGAAATTTAGCCAAAATTAATATAACAACAATACTTTTAACAGTTTCTTCATACTCATTGATAAGTAATTACTGTGCTGGTCCTCAAAGAAACATTTCATTTATCTTCTTCTGATTAAAACATAGAAATCTGATGAGTATGTTAATTTCCAACTTCTCAAGTGGCAAAATATTAGGATCTTTAAATAGATTGTATTTCTGCATTTTCTACTGAAAGCTATAAGGCATTCTTAAGTATTTTAGGAGATTAGTCATCTCCAGAAAAATACCACATTTATGCATGCCCAGTACTTATGGTCAACCTCTGAAAAGTTGCTCTACAATTGGAATTCCAATTTGCACCTTGGACAACTTGGAACTTCCATTCAACTTCACCTGTTTGTCTCCAAACTCTATTAGCAGGCTTCAGTGTAGAGTTGGAACCAATGTCATCCAAGGCCATGTCCACACTGGGGACAGAACATGCAACTCTGAACAAGGAGACACATTTAACAGCTCTTTCAACCAGAAACAACTTAAGTACATTAATGACCAGCACAAGTCTGTTTCCAGGGTGGACAAGGCCCAAATTAAGATTCCCCTCCCACCTTTCAAAAAGAAAAAAGAAACAAACAAAAAAAAAGTTAAAGATAATGTATAAAGCTCTTGGGAGAGCAATAAATATAATAAAATACCAATCTTAATTATTTCATAATTTTATGAAGAATAATCCAAATCCTAATAAGACTTAACTTGAAAGCATGCAAAAAATAGGTTTTAATACAATAGTAGGTGAAAACCATATAAAAGCAAAACGAAATTTTTCTTCTGAAAACATACAAAAATATACTTCAAAAACCGATAAATAAAATTAATAGTGCAGGATTGCTCACTTCAAAATTAAAATTAATGTGAAACATTTTATAAAAGTATAAATAAGCATGTAATTCTGGCTTAGGAATAAACAGGTTGGTAAAATAATATCCAGAAAAACAGCTTTTCTGATGAATATAAAAATCTAATCTGACAGGAAAGCAATTATGTGGAAAATTAATCTTTAGAAATAGAAAACTGGAGGAATTAAATAACTTTTACACTACTGTATATGAAAATAAATTTCAGCATTAAAAATTGTGTTCAAAAAGTTGGAAAAAATTAAGGAAAAATATACTCAGAAATCTAGGAGAAAGAAAAACAGGAAATAGATTTATACATTGTACCCTAGAAATGTGTTTTTGAGAATTTTATATAGTGTATTGTTATCATTTTCTTTTCTTTTGCCCCCACATCTTCCCATACCTCCTCTCCAACCCTCTCTATTTCATATTCTTTCTCCTTAAAAACAAAAGGAAAGGGCCACTGAAAATGTAGAGTGTGATTTGCATTGCTAACTCATCATTTGTATGGGGCCTGCCCTGTAGTGTGATTGATACACTCAGTGTCAACCTACTGGAGAAAATTATTTCCCCTCTCCTAGAAGCTGTCATTTGCAAATAGATTCTTGGCCAGGACTGGGACTTTGTGCCCACTTCCCATCCTTTGTGCTGGGCTTTGTCTTGCAAGAGCATTTATAGGTCTTGTCCATGCTGGCATAGTCTCTCTGAGTTCATGTGTGCATTCACCCTAGTGTGTCTGGAAAAAACTGTTTTCTTACAGTACACTAACACTGGCTCTTAGAATGTGTCTGCCACTTTCTCACTTAGATCTCTAAGATGAGAAAAGTGTGATAAAGACATTCATTTTAGGACAAAGTAATCCAGAGTCTCTCACTGTACACACTGTCCAGCTGGGAGGCTCTGTATTAATTACCATCCACTATAAGAGGGAACTTCTCAGATGAGGGTTGAGGATGCACTGTTTGTGCCCATAGCAATATATCACTGAGAGTTTTATCACTGCTCATTAAACAGAATAATAATAGTAGGTTTTTTTCCTGGGCCCATGACCTGTCTAGTCTCAGATTCCAGGCCTCATTAATAATCTTGAGTATGGGCTCTGTCTCACGGAACAGCCTACATCCACTCAGAAGCTAGTGGTTCCTCCCTAGCACACATGCCAGTGTTGCAGCAGTGAGCATTCTTATAGGCAGGTCACTATCATAGCTCAGAGAACCTCACAACTTCTTATTAAAGGTAAGTGATGATTAAAAAGACCATTTCCAACAAAAGGAGAAGTAATTAGTCACCATTTTGACAAAAAACTCACAGCACAAAATTGGCTGGAATGTGGAAGGGCCTGAGAAATGGAATTTAGGTCTTAAAACTATGTTCATGTGTCAAGAAGTGTCTGGCTAGAGATGTATGTAGGTGAGAGGTAGGGTAGTTGCCTCTCACAAAAAAAAAAAAAGAAAGAAAGAAAGAAAGAAAGAAAGAAAGAAAGAAGGAAGGAAGGAAGGACACGCAAGGACAAGCAAGCTCTTATCTTACTTCTGGTCACTTTTCTCTGTGTGGCTTTATAACTGTTTTATTGCTGTGAAAAAGAAGAAAAGATAATCATGCATACTTTTACCACAGTATTTTCCAACAATAAGTTGGTTTTTTGTTGTTGTTGTTTTGTTTTGTTTTGTTTTGTTTTCCGAGACAGGGTTTCTCTGTGTAGCCCTGGCTGTCCTGGAACTCACTCTGTAGACCAAGCTGGCCTTGAACTCAGAAATCCGCCTGCCTCTGCCTCCTAAGTGTTGGGATTAAAGGTGTGCGCCACTGCCCGCTCAGCAATAAGTTTTTTACAATTCTGCAAGTAGGTAGATATACAGACTCCCAAAAGTTTGTCTATTTTGCAGTAAAATAGTAAATAGTAAAAGTTTGTCTATTTAGCCATGTTTGTTTTTCTGGTTTATATTAAGTGACTTATCTCAGATTCTCTGTACTATAGTTACAGTATTTGAATTGCAGGTTCTTACAAAGAGGAAAAAAATTAGATATTTTAAATTCTCTATTTAAGATCAAACTGTATTGTGTGGAAGTTAGTTTCTAAAAAGGAATGTTGGGTTGGGAAGGGAGTGTGTACCTTAACAGTCTAGAGACAGCACGCCTCTAATGACCTCCAACTTCCCAGGATTTCTTGGGAGTTATTTGTCCTAATTTTTTTTTCCTTTTGTGTGCATATATAGCCAGAGATCATGGGTATCTTACTCTATCACTGGCCACTTTATTTTTTGGTTAATTGGCTGGTTGGTTAGGTTAGTTGGTTGATTGGTTAGTTGGTTGGTTGATTTTTCAAGACAGTGTTTCTTCAACGTAGCCTCGGATGTCCTGGAACTCTGTTTGTAGACTAGTCTGTATCTGAACTCAGAGGTCTGCCTGCCTCTGCTTCCCAATTACTGGGATTAATGGTGTGTGCTGCCATATATGGCCTCTATCTTATTCTTTAGAGGTGGGGCCACGTGAACCTGCAGGTCGGCATTTTGGGTAGACCAATTGGCTAGCAAGCCCATGGGACTCACACCTCCATACTAGGTTTAAAGATGTCCATGGACATGCTGATGTTTATGTGGGTGCTTGGATCCAAGTTCAGATCCTCACGCTCACATACAAGCACCTTACCTGCTATATGATATCCCCAGCCCCTGAGAATGTGCTAACCAGAGGCAAAACTAAAAGGGGACTAAGGCTTGATTCACTTAAATTTCAAACCAGAAAGAAGAGAATAAAATTCATTGCTAAAAAGCAAGTAGATTGGAAGGATGTCCAGGTCAGAGAACAATTTGGGGATATGGGTTCTCTCCACCATGTGGACCAGGAATCAAATTCAGGTCCTTGGACCATAACTTTATCACACAAGGTCCTGGCAAGTACTTACCTGAATGGTAGCAGCTTGTAACACTAGAACATGTAAAATGTTTCTTACCTATTATGATGAGTACTTTAAATAATAGCCATGTCTGGTTTTAATGCAGAAAGTTAATTTAAAGAATGACAGTAGTGAAACAGAAAGACAGGCTTTGAAATGATTGCCAAGAATTTTTAGTTTACTGTTTCTGAGAGTTTTTTAAAATTTTCTCTTGAATGTATTTTTAATTTTTCCTTTTAATATTCAAATATCTATACACCTACTGTATACCAAGTGCTGCTGACTGCTGAAAGTCCTGCCATGTAGTAATTCAGCGTTTGGTCTGCCCTCCTGTGCATGGCAGATATGTGGGTGGGAAAGGAAGACTCTAAAGGCAGCGGCAGGACTTCCCGTGCCCCTGGAATGGGTGGGGTTGGTTAAAGAAAGAGGAATATTGTGCCGAAGTTGAGTATATTGGCATTTAAATTAAATAATGCTTCATAGATCTGTATAATCAGTAACATCTTAAAACTGGATCCAGAATGTCACTATGCCACGTGGTCTTAATTCTAAATAAACAAAATAGTACTCTTAAACTTCGGGTTTACTCTGCCTGCTCATTTTCAGATGTTGTGTTCCATAGCAGAGACCGCACAGCAGCAGGGTAACTTTGGTGAGTCTGGTTGCGATGGCATCTGTTACCAGTTCCATCATCCCTCTAGAAAACCTTGAGCCGTGCACTTGGTCTTCAGCATTTGATGGAAACCATCAGAAAGGGAAATGGCCTAGTTTATATGGCCTTGTAATAGTCAGATTTTATTTTATTTTTATTTTATTACTTATTTAATACAATTTTATTTTAGTATTTCACTGTTTGCATCTTGTTTTTGAGATCTGTAAGCCCTGTTTCTAAAGGAAAGGAGGAATTCTTATTTGAGACTGTCTGTTTTGGAACATCAGAATTTTCACTTTGCTTAAAAGTGCTCTGTTGATGGGCAATGAGATTGAAAGAGGTACTGGGTAGTATCAAAGGATTGACATGTAATTGAGTCCAAGCATTTGGAAATTAAAACATGTTTCATCGAGTGTCAAGCCTTTATATGAATATTAAATTACATGGTATGACTTAGCATAAACATACTTTGTGAGAATCCACACTGCTTCCATGCTCACCTGCTAATGGAACAAATTATGCACAGCTGATGGGTTTTGAAAATAGCAGCTGTCAGCCTCTGTTAAAATCAATCAGTGGCAAGGCTATATAGATTAAATCTTATATCACGTCGTGAAAATGTATTTACAGTTTAACCACTAATAAACATAACTGTCAGTTTCACTGGTGACAGTCTCATGGCATGTTTTGACTCCAGATATTTTACTTGTGTGCTACTTTTTTAATTAAAACTTGGTCATTTTTTAGTAAAACTATCCAAATACTTTGTGTTACACTTAATAAAAAAAGAAAGTATTGCCCAGGTTCTAGTGTTAGTTTGGAAATACTCTCCATTCTTTGGTAAACCTTATTTTTAGGAGTTAGTATGACCAGCATATCAAAACTCACTACAAATGAGTCTTATTGAAAGCAGTCATAGTGGGGGGTTTCAGGTTTACCCAGTGATGGTGCTGTGGAGGGAGCCCTCTACAGATGCTTTTTTGGATACTGGTTATAATCAATTCTGTTTTTAACTACCCAAGAACATGACTTTATTTCTTCCAGTTGCTCCTTAGTTTTTATTGACAGTGTGAAGTCTGGGCTTGATCATAAGATCAGTCTTGGTTCTCTGCCATTTCTGAAACTCAGGTCCATGCTGCTGTCCCCTTTGAGCATCACACGAGCAGGCAGCCCTGCATTTTGTTTTCATTGACTTAACGGTCTTTATTACCCATCAGCCCAGTCAAGTTGTTTTACTCTTTGCTCATCACCAGCTTTTGGAGATCCCAAGCAAATACTTTTGTTTGCTGACCTTTCTGTCAGAGGCTGGGTCTGCCTTTTGAGTGGACTTACCCTCTACTAGCCACCTTACTAGATATAGTCTGGCTCATGCTTGATGCTGAGGTTCTGAACTTCTCAAAGTGATCACATTCAAGGTAATGCTATGACTTAATAGATCAAATTTTCATCATCATCACCATCATCATCATTTTGAGGAAGGGTCTCATAATGTAACGCTGGTGTTGAACTCCGGTGTGTAACTAAAGCTGGCCTCAGACTTGCAGCAGTCATTGTGCTTCAGCATCTTAGATGTTGGGAATGCAGGTGTGAGCTACTATGACCCATTTGCAAAATTAGATATATTTTTAAATATCAACTCATATTCCTGTTCCCCTTTTGTTCTTTTTCAATATATTCTTTCTTACATAGCTCCTGAAAAGTTGGACTTAAAAAGGAAACCATGGTAGCCAAAGTATTTCACAGGTAGAAGTGATGGTTCACTGATGTACCATAGACTTGAGTGTCTCTAAAGAGCAGCCACCTTGGGAGCATTGTGAAGTCAAACTCAGTACTTTTCAGTGACAAGTTTGTGAGGCTGACTATCACTTTCTGTGTGGCTGTACTTTATGTATGGCTGGCAGGACTTTAAGTATCTAGCCCATTCATATGTGAGGAAACTGAGGGAACAGCTTAATGTGAGATCAGATTACAGATTCCAGAGCCAAAGCCTTCCATGAGATTGCAAACCTCCCAGCCTAATGCATGCCTGGTGTCCATCCAGGTGATGTGTCCCTGTCGTGGTCTCTGTGGTAGGAATACATCCTCCTCTGTCTCAGAATGTGGTTGATTTTATTAGATAGTATATATGTCACTCTCCTGACTGACTACTGCATGGTCACAGTGGGATGGGTCATCTGAAAACGTGGTCCAAGACACTCAATATCTCAATCCTCCTTCCTAAAAATCCTTTCTAGTCCTGAGAGTCAAGACTGTATGCTGTGCAGTCAGATGTTTCATTGAGTCTGGTGCTATCCTATTTTCAAACATCGATTTAATCAGTATTACCAGTATCATTAAAGTGTCTGTAATTGCTTCTGTTTCTTAGTGAAAGTGTTTATTGTCTCCTTTAGTGACCTTCCTGTTTGTGACCTCTGAATCTAGATACAAGTAATAAAAGTAGTTCCCGTCATCTCCGCTTGCTTTGTAATGACGTAACAGGTCTGTAGACCTCTTCCTGCTGTATATGTAATAGTTTACCTGAAATTAAATAGAGTACTTTAAAAATAATCTAATTGAAATATTGTATCTTCCAATTTCCTGTCTCCCAAGTGTTAGTGAATAATTATTATTATAATAATTGGCGAGGACGCTAACCAGAATCACATGTTACCTAAGCTGATATTTATTACATAGAACTTGAAGAAAGGGTTTTTATGATACCTGTGAACTGTACACTAGTGGTGCCCAGTAATAGAGAGGCGGGGCATGTGGGAAGTGTGCATAAATCTTACCATAGGGAGCCTTCCTTGTCACTAGGCCACTTTCCTTTCCTCTACAGACTTAGGAGTAGACTGTCTCATCTTAGGACAGGAACTGCCACTACATTTCTGGAAGACTAATTTTGCATTGGCCACTGCATTTTATTATGCTTTATGTTTTTTATATTGACAGCTTACATTCTGTGCCAATCATGAGCATGTATCAAATGCTTATTTTGGTGTCAGGCAACTGTAAAATTTTAGGCAAATGAAAATAAGGTGAAACAATTTGGCTGGTGTCCTCCATTTATAATTGGTAAAGAGCTGAGCCTCTGATCACCCAGGGTCTAGATGGACAGTGTAGAGTTAACCTGCCCTTACAGCATCTAAATACTAGGTTTATCACAACTAAATGTGTCACTGTCAGGCTGTGTGTCTCCCCTGCTACTGAGGTGCAAGCAAGCCACACAGGGGAGGCAGAACACAGTCTGATAGGGGTCCCAGGCCTTGTTCTTTCAACCAAGAAACAGCGAGATCTTGGGTGGATGCTGTGGTTCTCAATCTCCTGTGTACCCAGACCGAGGTCCCTCTGGGACCTCCGGAGTTGAGAAAGGAGGCCATAGGTCTGCTCTTCCCAGTGGTAGGAAGGTGGTGGCAGAGCCCAGGATGGGGCAGAATCTGGTCTGGTTCCAAGTGCTGAGAGGACTGAGGGGCTGAAAGAGAGAAGGCCTTCTCTGGGACATGTAGGTGCAACTCTTTAGGATGAAGGCCTCCCTCTGGAGCGATGCAGCGATCCTTGATGAAGAAGATAATCCTTGCTTGTCCACACTGTTTTATTTTATGGCAGATGTGAATGCATACATCTTACTCAGGGTGAACCAGGAATTAAATACATTTTGGGGGAAGGCATGCCCAGGAAGGGAAGCTCATTGGCTGTACATTCGGGGCCGATCTAGATACCTCAGCATGGAGATCTCCAGGTTTTTATTCTATGTGACTGGTTGTCATGGTCCTTTCAGTGGGGTGTCATGGTTACATGTTCCAGGACAGGTAGAGCTTGGCAGAGAGCTGGTTCCATGCCTACCATTCTCAATTCTGAGATTCTTCGGGGTTTTGAACCTGTTTCAACCTTACCAGTTCCTCTGCCTGGTGGCACGGTCCACTTACCCCACATGTCACATATCTTATGAAGGAATAGGAGCAGGTAGCAGAGTCCTCTGTGGATTTGAGTTAGAAATCAGAGTATCTGTCAGAGACTGTGAGATCAAAACAGGGTAGAAACTGGGATGCTTTGAATGAGAATGGTTCCCCACAGCTCATGAATGTCAGTACTTGGTCCCAGTTGGTAAAACTGTGTGGGCAGTTGGCCTTGTAGGAAGAGCGGTGATGCTAAGGATGGGCCTTGAGGTTTCCAGTGTCTCTCTGTCTTTTTCCTCCCTTCCTCTCTCTTCCCCCTTTCTCTCTACCTACTAGTGGCTGTTTCAAGAAGTGAGCTGTCAGCTACAGTTATAGCAACATGTCTGCCTCCCTGCTGACCCTCCCCAACCCCCGCGCCCCCCTCTGGAGCTGTTAGCCCCATCTAAACACCTTGGTCGTAGTATCTTGTCACAGCAATAGAGAAGTAACTCAGACAGAGACCTTTGGTTTACAGAATATTTGGGTCAGCTTCTGAATGGATCATTAGGTCCTAACTTGCTACACTTTAGTCTTCTCACTTCATGGTCTGTATATTTCACATCACGTTGCTGGTAAATCCTTTTGTTTTCACAGAGACTCAAACAGAAGAATCAGCAGCTGAAGCAGATCATGGACCAGTTACGGAGTCTCATCTGGGACATAAATGCCATGTTGGCGATGAGGAACTGAACGATACTTAAATCTCCTGCTCAACTCATGCGATACGATTGGGCTTTTTCCCCTCCTGAGTATTCCTCCCTTCAGAAAACATTATTTATGTCTTGAGTCTAACAGCTAGCACTAAAGTTTCTATTTTCTCTTTAAAGTATTTACTAGCCTTTTTTTTTAATACTGTGGGTTTTATGAAAGATTATTGTAATACCTTTGATAGGGTGTGAATTTTGGTTAATCTTCAGAAATTGCATAAATTTTAAAAAATACAAATAAAATTTTAAACATAACCAGCTTGCTTGTTTCAGTTACCCTTTTCAAAGGCAAGTAAAGTATAAATATTTTAGCATATTAAAAAGACCAAAGTTTTTCTCTGAAAGAAATTATTAAAATAAAAAATATACTAGCTCATTTTTTAAATTCAATTTTACTTTCAAACCAGTTAAAATAAGAAAACAGTTTGTTATTCTAAAATTACTTTTATCATGATTTTAAAGTGTTTTTCTGAACTGAAATGAGAGAGACGATTTGAAGGTACAAATTGGTTGCAGATACACGCTTAGCTGCCCCCTGCCTTGGGCCCAGTAGCACGGACCCTGTGTCAGAGACATCCCAATCCCAAGTATGTTTAGAAACTGCATTTTTAAGAATTCTAATCTAGACTATTCTTTAGGACAGTTGTTCTCAACCTTCCTAATGCTGTGGTCTCTTAATACAGTTCCTCATATTGTGGTGACCCCCAACTATAAAATTATTTTCATTGCTACTTTATAACTGTAATTTTGCTACTGTTATGAATTATAATGCAGATATCTAATATGCAAATTATAATGCAGATATGTAACATGGAAATAGTCTTGAGAGTCTTAAGTGATCCCTCTAAAAGGGTTGTTCAACCCCCAAAAGGGGCCCAGCACATAGGGTAACAACAGTTGCTTCAGGACAAGTACTTTTTCAGTCTATAGGTCTGTCTGTGGTACCTTTCAAGCCTGAGTCACAAGCCCTGGCCTCACTTGACTGAAAATCCTGCTATTTGGCTCTTGCTTGGGGATTAAGTTTCTCCAAAAGGTTACATAAGAAACTGACCAGCTTCCTGTGGGAAAAGGAACAGGGATGGTCCAGGTCAGAGTTCAGAGTATGCTGACCTTTCATTGTCTCCACTTGTGCACCTTCTGAATATTCTTGCCTGTGCAGATATTACCTGATCAAAACCATACATTGCATGCTGAGCTATGCAGATTGCCAGCAGTAGTAGGTGACAGAGGCCAAGAAGGCTTAAGTTTACTTTTGCTGATGCGGTTCTGAGCAAGCCTACTGTTGGTGAGAACCATATGGCAAGCTCTGTGTAGCTGCAACAGGGCAAAAGCAACCGCATGAACCTGTGACCCAGAGAAGAATGTAGTACAGAGGTGGCATAGGGTGGCAATCCACAGGACCTATGGATACTACCGTTTAAGACATGCAGGATTTCTATAGGTTTTCATATGTCGCATAGACTGTATGCATTTATCATCGTGACTGTAGTATACTGTTATGCAATTGTTGATAATGAGGCATACATGCATAGAGAATAGTATTAACCAGAGCCCCACTTGACTTGGGCTAAACACATACCTCTCTTGAACAAAACACTTGGCAGTGTGAAACCATATGCATACAAACGGGGTATACACACACTTTCCTCTAAACAATTCATGTAGCAATCTGTTAGCATCAAGGTTTCCTGCTTGCATCAAGCTGCACACTACCCTCTGAATAATGGAGTAAGTTTCTCATCCCTTTAGTGACCGACCATCTTACTTAGACTCTTCAGTTATACCAAGAAGGTAGAGCCAGGCAGATCTGGCTTAGAATAAAAAGGCCTAAATAGTCAATACTCAGGACCCTTGGGTGTCTTCACTCACCGTGTATTCTGGTGAATTCTGTTACTTACCGTTGAATAAACTTTCCTTGCTCCTTTCCAGTCTGTGTCAGATTTTTATTTCATTCTTGACTAAGATAACCAAGAACCAAGAAAGACATGGTCTATACTGGCCACTGGTAATAATGGCACTTGCTGATTTAGAGTTTTATTCTTGACAATCATTATGGTAGTAAAAAGTTGTAACCTAGGGTTTGGGTATTTTAAATATCTCATTCAGCCACTTTGATCATCCACAGTGACACAAAGCCCTTATCAGGAAGGCTTTGGGCCTTGAATATATAGAGAATATCTCTAATAGAGCAAAAACAAGTGTGGTTATACTGCCGTAGAGCTGTAGGTGTTCATTCTCCCTCTCAAAACTGGCACTACTCACTCTCAAGTTTCTATGTGATCAGTTGTGGCTCATGGGGGCTATTATAAAAGCAGATCTCACCAGCTGTTCAGTTCCCCCTCTTCTGGAGAGAACATACTAGTAAATTCAAGTGCAAAGAAAGATGTCTTTACTATAATATGTGTCCCTGGGCAAGAAAGCCTGTTCTCTCACCGTGTGAACTGATGTATGAGATTGGTTAATATTATATGCTAGTTACACTTATGTTTGCAAAGTTTAGAAACTCAGTTCAAAACCCGTTAAGCCTACAAAAAAGATTGACTAGTTTCTCCAGTGACAAAGGATGTGAGAGAAGAGCCCGTGGAACAACAATGATAATAACATGAATGACAAAAGCTGCAATAGCTAAAGCACCAGGATGTACAGCCCAGAGCTGATGCCTTCAAGATTTCTTAGATTCCTACTTACTATGTGTGTTCAGTACAGACAGGGACCCCCCAAATGGGAAAGATGCTCCTCTGTGGTCTGGATATCTTCTCTGTACCCTGACCATAAAAGTTGAGGAGCTTTTTCACTCCTAAGTTAAAAATCCTCACAGTAGACTCAAAATACGTGGGTAATAAAATCAACAAATGGATCTGATGTGTATGTGGCTTCTACAATTGAACTAACCCATGTTATAAATCCATCCGTAGCCAGGACTTGGGTTTAGATGTCATAGAAAAGCACACTCTCCAGGGAACAAGGATTACAGAAGAACAGAGGACCCAACAGACATTTTGCAGAAGAAGAAACTGCTAACTCCAAGCAGTGATATTCTGCATTAATTTTAATACCATCTTAGACACGATAATGGAAGTTATTTAACCTTCCAAACCCCCAAAACAATTGCAGAAAAAGCCAAATGCATCCTGCACCATCATGGGGAAGTGTCTTAGCTTTTTTTTTTCTTATGAGTTTACTTTCTTCTTTATTGTAGACTTGTGTGCTGATGCTTTGCACTGCAGCTGTTTTCTTTGCAGCTGTTTCGGTTCATTACAGTGAGGACTTGTCAGATGGGGTAAAGCACGGACAGATAGGACAGAGTTAAGAAAAACTGAAAGCTGCAGCCTACTAGTAAGGACATTATCTGTAAATGACTTGGCAACCTCCGGCCTTGATCATTCAGACATTACATCCCATGGCACTGGTACAAGCTGAAATGTGTTAATTTGACATTTTGATGTAGTTCCAGCTCGAGTGATTCATTTTCTTTCCCTAAATTCCCACTGCAACATATGCTAGACAGAGGGGAATTTTAGCCTTAAACTAAAATGTGTGCTTATCCTAAAGCCTGAAAGTGTTAAGTTACCCTAGGCATCCTTAAATTGTTTTAACATATTGGATGCTTTAAATTTTTCTCTAATCCTTTAAAACACAGAAGTGTCAAGGGTTATTTTTTTCAAACAAATTGAAAACATTCTCGGTAGAAATTGTTTTAAAGACAAGAGTGTTGAATTTTTGTCACTTTTTAAAACTAAAGCATTAATATCATTGGGTATATTGAGTATTTTGGTAATTATATTTTTAGACAGATTGGCATTGCCTAGATTCACTGCTTTCTTTCTCCACAAAGTCTCACATTCTCCAAAATGCATTATGTATTCAAACCATTACTAGGAAACTATCAAAACATAGAATAGAGTTGTGTTGCTTGTTTGTTTTTTGGGTTTTTTTTTTTGTAGTCTAAAGTGTATTAATCTTTTATGATTGGAACACCAAACCATAGAATAGTTTGCCCTTAGACTTACTTGAACTTGTTTTTTTCTTGCTCTCCTTAGATGTGTTTCTGAAGCAGTATACAAGCACACACAAGAGTTAACTGGGGCTGTACTTTTTCATATGCGTATTCTGGATTTATTACAAATGCACTGAATCAGAAACTAACATGGACTTCTAAAAAATCTGCATCTTTAACAAGTTTTCCAGGTGATCTGCCACTGGGACTGAAACATTCTAAGCAGTTTTCTGAAAAATGTTGCAGGTTTTTAGTAGGAGAAGCTTCAAAAATAGTAGCAGTGGCATAAAATAAATGAAACCATATTTAGAGTTATGGCTTTGAGTATTTAATATTCTAACAGCACTACTCTACCTCAGCTGCATATTAGAACCCACTGGGGAAATGTTAAATTTCTCTATACCAAAGCCACATCTCGGGCCAATTAAATCAGAATTTTGGGTACGATCCAGACTTCAGTGGGCTTTAAAGTTCCTCTAGTGATCTCCATGTGAAGCCATAGTAAGAGTCATTGCTATGTTTAGGTTTATAGACATGGAGTGAATCTTGAGGAGGCACTGGGTAATGTTTGGAGCAGAGACCTCTGAGAGGACAGAAATCTGAAACTCACTCATGCGTACAAGTGTTTTGGGGTTGGAGGTTTTGCTTTTACGTTTACTTTTACTTTTTACGTGTTTGCCTGCGTATGTATCTGTGTACTGCAGAGGCTCTGGGGGTCATGCTCTTAGCTGCTCGAGTCAGCTCTCCAGCTGCACAGTTAGTTAATGATACACTTGCCATCCGCACTTCCACCATTGATAGAAACAGGTGACTCCATTCCATAATCAACCTCTTTTGGCGAAAGCAGAGAACACGACTGTTGCGGGCTCCTCCCCTACTATGCAGTCTTCGCACTTTGAAAACATTATGCAGGTCAAGTGGAGTCAAAAGAAAGACCACATTTCTCTTTGTTCCCAGTCCCAAGCTGAACACGGCCACAGCTTGTTCTACACTGACATGGTAATTAACCTGGATTCCTAATTTACTTTCTAACTACCATTCATCACAGACTCTAGACAGTGGGCAAGCAATGTGTGCACCCAGATGAGAATTACAAAGAACTGGAATGCAAGTTAGAGAGAGTCAGTCCTTTATATGGACTCCGGAACAGCCCTGGGATTTCACTTTCATAAATTTGATATTCATCCTCTCTCAAAACAAAACAGAAAGTTAATGGACTGACTCGATTCTACTGAAATTTAAATTTTCTGTGGTGCTTATAGCAAAGGTTAAACTCAGGGTCTTCTGCTCATATTTTAGAAAACATCTCTGTAGTTAAAAATTATGGCTGTGTATGCCCAAAACTGTAACAATATAACCAGACAAAGACACAAAAAGACAGTGCTATAGTGATGTTCAATTCTGAAAGATGAAGAAGCGATGCAGCTTTAACTGTGGTAAGGTAGGGAAATAGTTTTCAAAACAGCTTTAAGAATGGGGAGGAAAGTCATTTGTGAAAGCACAGTAGCTAAAATCTGCAGATGGCATAGCTAACAAATAAATCAATTAAAGAATGCAGAGTGTGAACAGAAACATAAATGTGAATTAAAACCATACAAACTTCAAGTTATGTATGAAGTAAGTATTTTAACCACTGGCACTAAAATCTTAAATTGAATTCTCCGATGAAACAGAAAGCTGATATAATTGCCTGCATAAAGAAAGGGTGGTTTGAGAATTACAGCTGGTAGGATAAAAAAAAATAAATAAATGTCTCTGTGTTTTGAATAGACAGTAAAAGCATGACAGATGAATAGAGAGCCTGCCAAGACACCAACAATAGCCCAGGTGAGGAAGAACTAAAGCATAATGTAGTTTCCGTAGCAGACCGTGGATTAAGTAGTTCAAGCTTGTTCTCTCCTGATGCTCATGGTGAAGGATTCCTACATGAGCTTTAGCCTTGCCCAGCCATGCAAGGTTGCTCTGTGGTCTGTTGACCTAGTGAGTTCAAAGAATTCAGGGTGTTCCCTGGAGAAATTGGTTTCTGATTTATTTTCTTCCCTGGACCTTCAAAAGATTTCATAATGAGTATCTTGTTCAAATATTGGGTTATTTTTATTAAAATTTTATCATCGTCATTATTATTTATCAACATCATTATGAAGTGTTCTCTCTCTCTCTCTCTCTCTCTCTCTCTCTCTCTCTCTCTCTGTGTGTGTGTGTGTGTGTGTGTGTGTGTGTGTGTGCATGTAGTCATTTGTAGAGATCAGAGGACAACTTTTGGGAGTTGGTTCTCTCCTTCTACCTTGGGATCTAGAAATTTATCTCAAGTTGTCAAGTTGTGACAGCAAGGACCTTTACCTACCAAAGCACTGCATTTCTTTACTCATTCATAATGCTTGCTATGTTTGGGACAGTGGGGGATGTTCCTTTGCAGGTCATGAAAGCAGTGCTCCCTTACCTCAGAGGTCTCATTCTCTCCCATACCAGAGCTCTCAAGAGTCAGCCAGGGTGTGCTCCTTGTGACCTGAATTCCCATTTTGAGTAGTACCTGGTCTCTGGAGGACGTATTTCAGTCTGTTACTCTTCAAGGGGCAAATAGAGTCTTCTCACTTGACCCCCCCCAAAAAAATTCAGAAGAAACCTCACATTTACAAGAGCTAAACATGCAAAATTCTGCCAGTGACTTAATCATCAACTCTATCTCTTGCAAGGATATACTTAGACAAGGTGGAGTGTAGCTGCTTCCCTGAGACTTAGACTTCCCCTCCTGGGAGACCCAGCAGGGTTGGTGAGGAGTTGTCTCTAGACTCAGGTGACAAGAAAGTAGGAGGCATAGAAGCCCAGGAAACTGAGAATGCTCTCCAGGTCCCAGCTCAAGGATGTGAAGACAGGGGGCTGCTAGGGGATGCAGCTACCCGCAGGCTGTGTGGGAGATGTGGTGATGGAGGTCTCATGCATCCTTACCCATGTTGAGATGGGCTTTTGGGTAATGCAGTTGCTAGAGTCATCCATCGTTCTGTAAATAACTCAGTAACTCCCTCCATTCACCAAGTTGTGAATAGATAGAACTTAGGTAGAACTGTTCATTTGGCCTATTGTTGCCCTCTCTGTCAGTAGTGAAGGAATATACCCAGCAGGGAATGCCAAGCAACACAAGAGTTGGGTATAATGTCTCCACAGAGTGAAACCTACACATACCAAATATCATTATCTCGACCTGGATAGAAAACGATTGATTTTTTAAAATGTACATCCATCTTCATTTATTTTCCTCTTGTCTCAAACACTCCGACCCCGGCCCAGCCCCTGATTCCCTTCATCTAGTAGCACCTGCTTCTTCACACTCACAGCTGTCTGTAGCCTTGGTTGTACCTTCTCCTTAGCCAGATGCCCTGGTCCCTCTCTTTACTTTCTAAAGCAGTGGTTCTCCACCTTCCTAATGCTGTGACCCTTTAATACAGTTCCTCATGCTGTGGTGATCCCCAAACACGAAATTATTTCTGATGCTACCTTGTAACTGTAATTTTGCTACTTTTATGAATAGTAGCATAGATCTGTGTGTTTTCTGATGGTTTTTGGCAACCTCTGTGAAAAGGTCCTTCGACCTACAAAGGGGTCACAATCCACAGGTTGAGAACCACTGGTCTAAATACTACAAGTTTAAATCCATCAGCTTTTCCTGAGATCATTCCCTAATGATTCCCCTGAGCTCCAAGGACAGACAATCAATATTCACACCACTCTGCTCTGGGTTCCAGATTCAACTTGTGTGTGCCTTTTATCCCCAGACGGATGTGAAGCTCTGTGAAATCAGGGTCAGCACCCCACCTTTTCCTCACCTAGCACAATGGAAACACCCGCACCAGTGTTCAATTAAGAGTGGCCCCCAAGTCCTCGCTTAGATCATCTTCTGCTTGGCTATGAGCATCCACATCTGTATTGGTCAGGCTCTGGCAGAGCCTCTCAGGGGACAGCTATGCCAGGCTCCTGTCAGCAAGCGCTTCTTGGCATTAGCAATAGTGTCTGGGTTTGGTGGCTGCGTATGGGATGGATTTCTAGATGGGGCAGTCTCTGGATCCTTCAGTCTCTGATCCACTTTGTCCCTGCATTTTCTCTAGACAGGAACCATTCTGGGTTAAACTTTTTGGGATGAGTGGGTGGCCCCAATCCCTCAACCAGGGGCTGTGCCTATCCACTGGATATGGTCTCTACAGGTTCTCTCTCCCCTTTGTTGGGTATTTCAGCTAATATCATCCCCATTGGGTCCTGGGAATCTCTTGCTTGCCTGGCATCTGGGACTTTCTAGTGGCTAGCCCCAGTTCCCCATCCCCCCACTACTACACACCTCCATTCAATTTCCTGTCACTCTCTTTACTTCTCCCTGTCTCCTCCTACACCTGATCCTGCCCTACTTTTTCCCTCCCTTCTTCTCTCTCCCAGGTCCCTTCCTTCCTCTACTTTTCTGTGATTATTTTGTTCCCCCTTCTAAGTAGGACTGAAACATCTACCCCAGTGGAAGAGTTGGCAAAGGACAAGGACTGAAGGAGCTGAAGGGGATTGCAACCCCATAGGAAGACCAACAACATCAACTAGCCAGACCCCTCAGTGCTCCCAGGGACTAAACCACCAACCAAGGAGTACACATGGAGGGACCCATGCCTCAGCTGCATATGTACCAGAGGTTTGCCTTATCTGGCATCAGTGGGAGGAGAGGCTATTGGTCCTATGGAGGCTCAATGCCCCAGCATAGGGGAATGTTAGAGCAGTGAGACAGGAGAGGGTGAATGGGTGAAGGAGCATCCTCATAGAGGCAAAAGGGAGGGGAAAGGGGAGATGGAATGGGAGGGTTGTGGAAGGGTAACCAGAAATGGGGACATCTCAAATGTAAATCAATAAAATAACCAATAAAAAGTGGAAAAATTAAATAAAAAATTCAATAATATAAAGATCATCTTTTAATTTTGTATCCATTGCTTCAAGCAGTTGTCTTTTTTTTTTTCCTTTTTGGTTTGTTTGGTTTTGTTTTTTAAAGTCACACTTGGTGCAGGAAATAATATGTTGGGGGCCAAGGAGGGAGCTCAGTGTTTAAGAGCTCTGTTGTTTTTCTAAAATCCAATTACTGTCACCCACATGATGGCTCCCAACTATCTGTAACTGCAGTCCCAGGGGATCTGACACCCTCTTCTGGTCTCCATAGGCATCAGGCATGCATGTGGTACTTAAGCACATAAAATAAATGATATTGTTAAAGGAAATAACATTTTGAAGTAAACATAATTTTATATTAAGAAATTTATGGTTTTGTTTTACATTTTAATTAAAGTACAATTCCATTACATCCCCCCATTCCCTTCCCTCCTTCTAGCCCCTCTGGAGTCCCCTCCCCCACCTCCTTTCATATCCCTCTCTCATTCTCAAACTGATAGCTGCTTCTTCCCTAATGATTGCTATTACATATACATATGCACCAATATATAACACAATCTGCAGAATCTATTTTTGTTGGTATGTATACTGTCTCGGGGCTGGCTATTTTGTACTGGATAGTTAATTAGCTAATTAGTGGGCTCATTCCTCTCACCAGTTATCAGCTGTGTCAAGGGGTGTGAGCCCTAAGACTTCCACTTTAGCATGGCTGCTGATACTACCATTGTTCAGCTCTTGTGTGTGCAGCCATTTCTAGGAGAGACTGTTTCACTGTCCACTTCCTGATATTCTGGCTCGGAATCTCTCCATCCCTTCTTCTCTTCTAAGACCCATGCACTCTAGCAGCAGGAAGTTGCCTAGGTTTCTAGTACTAGGCAACTAAACAGCAGCTTGTTACCACCAACATATGAGTGTTGTTCAATGCACCATTCTGGATATCTTGCTATGCTGGTCACCGTTGTGGTTCGTAGATGTCCAAACCAAGGTAGAACTACTCATTGTGTCACCCCTTCAAGCAGCTAGCTTGGTATTTCCTGGTACTACCGAACTTGATCTGTAGGAAAGATGCTTTAGTGATAGATCTAGCTCTAATCATCTGAGCCCCATGTCCTAAATGTTTGGTGTCTTGAGCAATAGGGGCCCACCTACAACCCCAGAGACAACCCGAAGGCAGCAGCTATAGTCTGTATTGTTTGGGGCATCACTGGGATCACTTTGAGCAGCCATTCTAAAAAGGATTTCTGGTGCTTGATACTAGGTGTTTTGTTAGTCAATAGTTCTTGTGGGGAGCCCACTGTCAGCCCCAGTGGTATAACTTCCTTCTCTCTCTCGCTCTCTCTCTCTCTCTCTCTCTCTCTCTCTCTCTCTCTCTCTCTTTCTCTCTCTCTCTGTATGTATACAATATATATGTATACACATTGTATATATGTGTGTATATATGTATACAATACATATTGGATATACATGTGTGTATACACACACACACACATACTTACATGTATATTATTTCTTTCCTGACTCCCATCTCCCTTTCTTGCTTCCTTTCCATTGGTGGGAATTAAACCCAGTGCCTTGTACAAGCTGAGCAAGTACTCTACCATTGAGCCATACCTTTATCCACCTATTAATTTAATTTTGAGACCTGTCACACTAAGTTACCCAGGCTGGCCTCCAGCTTTGACCTTCATGCCTGAAGTTCACAGGTTGGGCCTACAGATCCTAGCTCAATGCACCATTTTCTTTTCTGCTCTTGTATCACATTTAATTATTGAAGTATGTGCTTACTCAATGTCTATTAACTGGTCATGCATGCAGGGCCCATTTATGTGTCTGAGTACTTACGTACCTAGATACAGCAGTAACTGATTGCACGTCTAAGACTAGATACCAATTAGACAAGAGTAAAAGCTTTGTTTACATACATATACCTGCTTTGAGGTCATTTTTCATTATTTGGCTCTGCCTTGAGTCTAGACTTGCCAGGGCTCTTTGTTTCTGCTGCTTTGTAGACAATGAGAACTGTCCTGTTCCCACTTCCCAACTGTCCTCCACTCGGTGGGTTGCCTCTAGAGTCCAGCCTCTCCTTGCCACCCTGCTCCTTCCATGGCCATGAGGGATGCTGTTCCCTAAGTTCATATTCACTGGTTTCATCAAAACCCTCATTTTACAAATGAGGAACCTGAGTCAAATAACTTGCCCTTTGAACATTTTAGTGATAAATTATAGACGAGAGATGCACATTCAGGCCATTATTACTATAAAATATTTGTACACAAAGACTGCACTCTACTCTTGAAGGAGTGCCCCGACTTGACTAGGTACAAAATAGAATTATCTAGAAAGAAAATATGGAGCCTTTGCCTCAGTCAGTTAGCATTACACTCATGAAAACTATTTTTCAAGCAACATTTTGGTCGTCAATTTAGCGACATGTCACAATCACAGGGTGTCATTCTGTGGCCAATTTTTACTAAAGAAAGAGTTCTCAAATCTTAAAGCTACTGTAGTCTAAAGAGAAAGGCAGTCAGAGTAATTCAAGTTAAGTTGTCAATTCTATCCCCTTGAGATTTTCCCAACAAGGAATGGCCAGTTCTACATCTTGTGGAAAAAGGAGAGAGACCTGAGGGTATTTTACCTAGCATTTCAGAAGCAGAATCTTAGACACTTCCTTCCTCTGTGGAATTGGAAGAGATGATGCCTTTTGAATCCTACTTGAAGACAGAAAGGAGTTTGCCAGGGCTATTGTTGTCTTGACAATGGAGGATGATTTTCATAGACAAGTTGATTGCTTTCAAAGCTGCAGGAAAATAAAGACGATTTCAACAACTCCCTGTGACAGTGAGAGCAGCCACTTCTGAAAGGACAAAGTAAGGGAAAAAGAATGGTGGCAGTTTTACCAGTCAGCTGTTCCTCATCTGGGGGGGGGGGAAAATGAGATTCACAATACTTTCATATTAGATCAATGCACACCTTCCCAAGGTTCTGGCAACCTTTGTGCCTGCTGAAGCTGACAAGAACTTGTAGGATGTAGCTAGCCCAAAACAGTGTTTGTGCTCTCTAGCAGCACTAAGTGCATGTAGTTAGTGTATATAAGAAAGATGCTTTCTGAGCCATTGGACAATGCTCTAAAAACCTGTCTCCCCAGATAGGAAGTGAATACTTCCTTAGATAGTCAAGTAAGTACAGTCAGAACAAAAAGATATGAATGAACATAGAGTCATTGACACATCCATGTAAAGTGATCACACACAGCAGTCTCAATGAAACCAGGCACCGTGCTACATGTTCATTTCCTCTAATAAATAGAAGGTTCATCAAATCATAGACCATCTAGCAATCTTCATGTTACCCAAAAGAAGATTTCTATACGTGTGACTGTTGGGTTTGGGGTAGAAGCTGAGAAAACTCACTTCAGAGACAGAAGTTTAAAAATGAAAGCTTTATTTTCTGCATATGCAGGAGAGTGCCAATTTGGGATCTGAACTGAATCCCCCAAAGGGAGATTGTACAACATTTTTATAGGATGAGAACACAAAGCAAGGGGGAGCAGGGTGGGCTGTTGCATATTTCGACACAAAGGGTTAAACAGGGAAGTTAAAGTTGGTGACTGGGACTTATCCAGGTCTCCTAGTTCCAGGTTCCTTGAGTCAGTTTTTGCAGTCATGTCCCTCCCTGGACTGTGATCTAGAATTTAGAATGATATAGGAACAAAGGAGTGGGCAAGCAGCACGTAGTCAAACAAGTCAAGACAGGCAATGCATTTATGACTTGTGTGCTTGTAATCTAGGTAACAAGATAACAGCAATGTCCATTTTTACATCCGTTACTGGTTAACAGACAAACATGAACTATCTGAAGAAGTAGGATAGGAGTTGGGTTCTGGGACCTGGGAACATGAACTCAGGTTTGACCCTGTCAACAAGGTAGAACTTGTTCCTGAGATGGCTGGCCTCAAGAAACTGTCTCCGAACAGTACCTAATAGGCTAAAAGGGTGGACAGCATCATACCAGGTGAACTGTATAGATCATAAAGATCAAATCATTAATTACTCTTCACATTCCTGGGTGGTATTATCCTCAATTATTAGATGAGAAAGTTTAGGGTCAAACAGACTAAGTAACTTGTATATCAATAAAATATAAGGCTACCTACAAGATGTAAAGGGTACCTAAAAGTAAGGGGAAAATTACCTCTCTTACTCTCCTAGTAAGTATTCCAGAGTTCTAGGTCCCAGGGTTAGGTCAAGAGCTCAACAATCATATTTATATCAAGGGCCCTAGCTCCACTCACTCTCCCACTTATGTCTCCATGGCATGGTGGCTCTTTGTCTACAGGCTTCTAGTCTCATGTACTATGAGGGCTGTACCAACCCCAGATATCATTTGTTTATACATTATAACTAAAGGGAAGGAAAAAGAGAATCGAATTTTCTCTTGCTGCAGTTTCTCTTTTTATTAAGGCAGGAATTTTTATCCGGGTTCACCAAAGAGACAAACGTTGATATTAGACCAATAGAGTATACATTATATTATGTCTAATTTAACAGACATGAACCACACCAAAAGCCATGGGGGTGTGTCTTCATGGATAGTTCAGCCATTGTTGTTGGAGATTGTCCTGCCAAGAAGGAAAGAAGTAATGGAGCAAGTGATGGGAAAAAAAAAGAAACAACAAACTAGTCAGATTAATGACTGTGAGATCCAGCTCATGCTCCAGTGTTAGGGTTTGACGGGGCTGAGTCTTGTATCATAAAGCAGATGATTTTTAGTTCAAAACCAGTGAAGAAGAGGAAGGGTAGCCCTTTTTGTGGTAGCTATAACCAATAGTTTTTAACTTCAATACTTTGGTCTTAAAGGAGCTGAGGAGTCACTCCATGGGTCAAAGGCTGCCTGGAAGAATGGCTATGGATCTGGAAACTGAGTCTCTCATCTGTAATAAAGCAGATTTCCCAGTGAGATTTTCTGCCCCACAGTCTAAGTTACCAGCTGTCTTAGGGTTTCCATTGCTGTGAAGAGACACCATGAGCAAGGAAACTCTCATAAAGAACAACATTTAATTGGGGCTGGCTTACAGCTGCAGAGGTTCAGTCCATTATCATCATGGTGGAAGCATGGCAATGTCCAGGCAGACATGGTGCTGGAGAAGGAGCTGAGAGTTCTACATCTCGATCTGAAGGCAGTCAGGAAGAGACTATTCCATGCTGGGTGGAACTTGAGCACAGGAAGAAACCAAAAAGCCCACCCCTGCAGTGGCACACTTCCTCCAACAAGGCCACACTCCTAATAGTGCCGCTTCCATGAGCCAAGCATCTTCAAACTATCACACCCACATAATCTGCTGGTTGACTGTTTGTTTGTTTGTTTGTGTTTTGATTTTGCTTCTAGGCAAAAAAGAACTTCCCTAGCCCACCAGGACTTACATCACCCAATCCCAGCAGAACATTGTTGGGTTGATCAGATGGATAGAAGGACAGTCTTCCAATGCTTGTTAGGGTATTTTATACTGTTAAATTCTGTGGCCTTGGCAGGGGATCAAAAAATGGTAATAGATCAGCTCACTTTGAGTGTAGTCAGAGGTTATGAGAGTGCAGCCCACAGATCAGCATCCTTAGCTCCACAGGAAGAATGTTAGTAGCATTAACTCTCAGGCCATACCCTAGAGCATGCTGAAGGTTGCATTTTAACACGATCTATAAGAATTCTATCTGCAAACTTACTTCATGACATAGTTTTCTATCTAGTTTCTGACCCAACCTAACTATTTAGACCACTCTTTGTTTGTTTGTTTGGTTGGTTGGTTGATTTGGCTTGGTAGGTTTGGTTTGGTTGTTTGAGACAATGTTTTCTCTGTATAGCTTGGAATTGACTCTGTAGACCAGGCTGATCTTGAACTTACAAAGATCCACTTGATTCTGCCTTCCAAGTGCTAGGATTAAAGACTTGTGTCACCACAGACTGGCTAAACATTTATTATTTTAGACTTTTTGGGGAGTGACCACTATCCTTAGATTTTGAATAAACTTCCGGTTAGCTTATCTTTGATATATATTCCTTTATATAGAATTCCTTTATATGCAGTGCTGCTATAGCCCTACGTTTCCACTTCCTTCTAGGCCTGCTCTGTGAGGTGCTCCCCTGTGGTGAGCCCTATCAGCTGTCACAGCCCCTCAGGAGCTGATTCTCTATGGTCGTCCTAGATCTTCTTTCAGAGGTGCCCTGTTAGCAGCGTATGTCAGCCACTGTGGGAAAACTAAGAACATCTAGATAGGAAAACACTATAGATCAGTGTTGTGTCCCCAGAGAACTAGCGTATGCAGGTAACCTGTTTTAAGTCAGGCTCACTGGATCTTGGCATAGTAACTTTACAAAAGGATCCGAAACCACTGACATTTTCAACGTACTAATTCTTCGTGCAATGGACTGCTTGTTTTTGTTTATTCTGTCCTTGGTCAAAATGCACAGATGATATATCACCTGAAAAATCTCACTGAAATACTATAGCTCTAAAATGTAATGTCACAAAGAGTAATGTAATTGAGCTAGCTATTAAAATGTTCTCTTAGGGCTGAGGTTTACCTCAGAGGTGAAAAAGTTTGTCTAGCCTGCCTAAGGCCTGGGTTTAATCTCCAGAAACTACTCTCTCTCTCTCTCTCTC
>JADRCD010205756.1:4882-22581 GCA_019843815.1 Montemys delectorum | reverse complement strand
AGAGAAGAGAAGAGAAGAGAAGAGAAGAGAAGAGAAGAGAAGAGAAGAGAAGAGAAGAGAAGAGAACCTCAGAGACAAAGAATGGAAAAACCTCTTCCTCGTCCTCACATCAGTTAATGCAACTTGTTAAAAAAGACACACAGGCAAACTGTCTTCCAGAGTCCTTGTTCAAGACATCTGGAAAGAATCTGACCATTTTCACATGTAATGAATTTTGTAGAATAACATACCACACAGTTTAGAAAGCACTGCTGTTGACAATGGGGGGCAGGAGGGCACTGATTGCTTGTGATTAGGCATCTGCTCCTAATTCACACACTGATGAATTTAGCTCCATGAATTAGTTTGAATACCCAGACACAGTGCTTGCCATACTTAATAAACATGAGAAGACAGGAAGAACAAGATGGTGGTGAACAAGGAAAGATACTGCCCCCCTGACTCCTTTCTACCCAATTGTGTGCTGCAGTTTGTGGTTCTGCTGGTTTCCTTTCTACACTACACACATCACAGATTGCACCAACTGAAAATTTCTTCTGCTTCCTGAGGCACATCCACCTCTTCTCTGTACCCATAGGCCTTATTTGCTCCAATCCAGGCTAGACTTATCTAACTTACCTCCAGCATATCTATTTTTCCCAAACTCCCTAACTGATTCTCACTTTGAATTATCTCCTTTGCCAGAGGGAGATCTAGCCCTAGTCTGAACTTGTTTTCTCTGCCTTTAAGCCACAGAAGAATTTTCATCTTAGAGCAGGGATGCACTACGATAACCTTTACTACCATAGGTTTGCTTGGCCGTGTGTTTGTGTCCCCACATAGTCCCTTCTTCATCAAAACCTTTGCAATTTAAGCCATTCACATTCAGGATTCTTGTATGTTCCTTTCTCTACCTACACCTGAATTTAAAACATGTACATAGTGCAGTGTCTTTGCTGGACACTGCACAAATATTTCACAAATATTCCATTAATTAACACACCAGTACTTTTGAAAGAACATTCCCCCCCCCCCACAACATTTGTGTCCCATTTCTCTTCTATACTTCCTTTTATTTTTTCCTACCTCATTTCCTTTTCTCACTAAGCTTTACTTGATTTGAATGGCTGTCAGGGGAAATACAATGCTTGCCACTGGAACCTGTCAGCATCCACCTGAGCCCATTCCCTCCACATCTGTCACCATCTGGAAGGATACCCAGTGATTTCAGGCTGTGTGGACTTTATGAAAATGAAAACATGTTGGAGAGTCCCCGAGGGCTAAGCCATTTTAAGAGCTCTTGTGAGATTTAGAGGGGAAGGGATTCTTTTTTCGGCAAGGAGTCTGAGAATTAGGTTACATTCTAAATTAAGTAGGGCAAAATTTGTTATATATGGCCCAGTTCTGTACTTAGAAACTCAATGTGCATACACACACACACACACACACACACACACACACTTTAATATTCATTGTAATTTGAGTTGACATAACAGAACAGAATACAGATTTACCTTTAATAATAGTAAAGTTATTTCATGAGTAATATATTTTATAGAAATGAGACAACAATATAGCTGTGATCATAGCTATTTTATTGATACAAAATAAAAAGCATTCAAGATTGTGGCAAACACTAGGTAGCTGAATTCAACTCCTATAACCCTAGGGCTCTGCTCTGGAAAACTTGGCAAGGGTCAGTTTCTTTCACTGGAAAATGAGGTTGTTGACTGATCTCCAAGAAGGTAATTCCCACTTCCCTTGTTGATGGATAGCTTGTTAAAGGTCTGAAACAATTGGTCTGATTAGGGCATGTGGTTTATATTTCTAGCTATTATAAATAGCTATCAAATGATATTTAGGTTGCTGGGCCCTGACACACATTCTAGAGCTAAATGGTATGCTAGATTCTCCTGACTTCTACATGCACATGGCAGAAGTTGAAGAATATCTACTCCACTGCATGCAGTTCTGCTCCCAGGTTTTTATTCATGTGGGCTTTATGAAAGTCACTCAGACTTATTGAACTGATTTGCAAGGATCTTCCTGTACCTGCAAGTGGCTATAAATAACTTGAGTTTAGCAGTGATGGGAGTCTTTGGCAAGCAAGGGATTTCAAATGGAAATTTGAATCTGCAGAACTAGATAGAGCTTTTTACAACCGTGTAAGTGACTTCATCTGAGTAGATACCACTATTCCTATCATTCCTATTCCTATTTCTAAAACTTAGATTGATTTTAGAATGCAGGTAGAGACAAAAAAAAAGTTCTGGGAAGTACCTCTGTTTCCTAGAGAAGAGAAACAACTATCAAGCCTTCCTATTTATTTTGACTATGAAGTTGAAAGTTGAACAGTTGAGGATCATCTGTGGGTTTGCATTCCAGAAGAAACTGTCTTGGCTGAGAAAGGAAAAGACACTGTATTTCAAGATTTTTTTTTGTTATCTAGTCAAGCAAAAATGATTTTTCCATTATGCCTTGTCAGGATGGAAAACCTCAGTCACTGAAGAGTATGCTATCATGTCTGAGTCCCAAGTAGTCACTGTGAGTGAAACAGGTTGTGTGAGTGAATGACTTTGTTGTTTGGCTTATGAAAATGTAGCTATAGTCACAGGTAAGGTACCTCCTCAGTCCGTAAGGCCACAGCATGGATAGAATTCCTGTTCTACTTAAGTGTGCAACTGATCTTCCAGATTCTATAGACATGTTGTTGAGCCACTGTAGCTGAGAATAATGGGGAGCATAAGATGTAGGGGAAGATGAGAATACATAGGATTAGTGAGTGTGATAATACTAAACATGTGCTGTGCTTAATACTACACATTTAACTGCAAGTTCCTAAAGAGCTAGACATGAATGGTCTCACTTGTAGATCTCAGAGGAAGGCATGCTAGAGTTATTGATGCACTATGCTTATTCTTATTTCATATCAATATGCTTACCCTTCTCCCTGGCCTCCTATATTTCCTAACTCTTGCAAGAATAGACCCTTGAACATTTTCCTAACTGATCTCCATTTCTGAGTTTCCAATAATTTGACAAACCTGAAGATGTGGTGCTTTATTGAGCTTGTAATGGATTTCTATACATACTCCTCATTAAAAAGCTGACTTTATGTCTTATACATCTCATTGCCCCTCTGTGTGCAGATATTGCTTCACAGTGAGATGAATATAAGTTCTCAAGTGAGAGACAGCTGGTGTTCAAATGCCAGCTCATCGGTTTATTAATTGTATGGACATGAACACTCACACTGAAATCAGTTTCCTCTCCAATAAATTGGGGTTAACAATTCATCCTAGGCCTATTAATATAATTAAATGAGAATTGAACAGAATTGTTTCCATCATCTAACAATCACTGGCAACATAGACAGTCTTTAACAGGATGGGGAGGAGGAAGACGCTCTAGTCAGCAAGTGAGTTGTAAATTGCAGAGCTGGCTCATAAACCTCAGCTATTGATCATAACATATTGCTTCTAACATAAATGGGAGCTTCCACTACTGAGTAAGGAAAAGAGAGGTCATTGCAGGATGAAGAATGCTTGGCATATGCACTTCTTTCTAAGAATATGTCTAGCTAAGCTCCACAAACCAATATACCTTGGCAATGCCCCCATCAAACGATGAACAAAAAATAGTACAACATGCCCAAGTTCCTCATCAGATAGGCCCAGTTGAGAAATATAATAACAAGTGCTAGCATAAAATGTCTGAACAAGACTAGATTGACTATAGGAAACAAACAAACTGCACATATTTAAAGATCCTTCATTTGTACTTTGGGATTTTATGCATAAGTGTGATTCTTAATCACATTGATTCTTGTTTATGTTTGAAACGTATATCCTTGCGGCAAAATATACTAGCTGCTTAAAATAAGCTAGGAGGGATTTCCTTTTATCATGGACACAGTTTCTATTTTGGACAAGGTGTTTAACTCCTCTGAGCATCTATCAAAACATTGTGAATTACAGTGGTCCTACCACATAGGTTCATGGTGAGAAATAAGAAGGGGATGACACACATGAGGATCTTCTGGAGAGTGGATATTCTCCAGAAGGAGTGAGCATTGCATCTACTTCTGTGGTTCCAATGGCCTTGTGAGTCCTCAGGATGCAACATTCACTATATACTCTTTGGGTCAGGGAAACTAGGTTGGCAGATTTCAAGCCAAAAGACACAGGCACAGCTTTTTCCACTTCTTCAATCCAGTTGGCTTCTAAGGAAGAAGGAAGTAGTTCAGCATGGATTCTCAGATGTTTGGGGCATAAATATATAAGATATGTCATATCCTTTCCTACATTTCTCCGCTTGTGCCATTCTATGGCAGAAACTTCAGCAAGAGATGACAAGGGTAGAGCCAAAGCAAAAGTCAATGTCATCCCTTCTACAACACTCTTTGCTGAGATAACCGTCAGTGGCCATTCATAAATATCACCTCTTAAAGAAGCATTAACTGACCTCCTCTTGCTCTAGTGGGTGGTGAAGAAATTATGATATGCAAATTCCTTTCCTTCTCCACATCTCCTATTGCTATTCAACTTCTAAACTCACAATGTTCTTGATGTTGAGTCTTTCCCCCTCTTGCCTCCATCTGTTCTTCACTCTGTTACTTGCTATCTCAAGGAAGTCTTTACACTCTCCATATATATGTTGTGGTGAAGATGATGGTATTTTTTAAATTTATCAGACATCAAATTTACATATCAAAATAAATCAGTACTTTTAACCTTATAGAAATGATGAAATGTGAATGTTTTCTTTGAACAACCAAAGGTTCTGCAATACTTTCTCATCTTCTTTTATATCCTTGATGAATAATAGTTCGTCTTTATAACATGTGTCACTCCTGTTTTGTTAGAGAGCTCTGCTTCAAAACTAATAACAATGACATTTTAAATATAAGACTACACAACAATCTTTAAGAGAGTTAACCTTTCTCTGTGACATTTCATTGGATGTCTAATTAGCAGTAACATTTGGTTGTTTGCCGTCTGGAACTTAAGAGGTCTGTAAGCCTCAGAAAACTGAGCTTGCTTAAACAGTCGGTCACCATAATGAGAATTTCTGTCTTTAGAATCTCTTCTCCTTTTGCCCTGCTTTGCCATTCCTTTGACCCCATCATGGACAATTTGTAACTTTCTGTTTGTGCTGGTTTCTCTAGTAAGAAGTAAAATAGTTCTCTTTTATAACATTTACGTAGAGGTGACATATTTTTTTCTTTTTGCCAATTATGAAAAGTTCATCCAAGCTCCACTTTCGTGTAGCCAAGGGGAAATCCTCAGCAACTCAGCTAGTAAAGTATAGCAGTTTGTTATCAAAGCAGGAAAAAATCCTTTCATAACATTATACCATTTTTCCTTTTACTTTACATTATGGACTATTTCATTGCTCAGTAGCCTTATTCACACACACTTATGTAATGGATGTTGATATGGAATAATATTATGCAAACCATTAAATATTCAAACATTTATTATTTAAGCTTTTCTATCCATTACTTTCTTTTTTTATTGGATGTTTTCTTATTTACAATATCTCCTTTTCCAGGTTCCCCTCAAAAAAAAAAAAAAAACTAAAACAATCCCTCCCTCCCCCCCACCCCAGCCCTGCTCACCATCCCACCCTCTCCCACTTACTGGCCCTGGCATTCCCCTACACTGGGGCATAGAACCTTCACAGGACCAAGGTCCTCTCCTCCTATTGATGACCGGCTTGGCCATCCTCTGCTATACGCATGCTGCTGGAGCCACAACAGTACTCGGCTAATATCCATTACTTTCATATCAGCTTTAAGTGGAGAAAAGAGAAATCATACTGTTATCATGGCAAGTATTTTAAAAACATTTATTTGTGTCATTTCACAATAACCCTGTAAGGTAGCATTGTTATTCTCTTTTCAATAAGCCAAAACATTATGCTCAGAGTCTTAAGAAGTAGTTATTTTACATATGAAATGAATATTTCTCTGTCTTGCTAACTGCTAAATTGCTAATTTAAGAAATCACATTTTCTAGAAGTAAGGGTATACGTTTATCCACTGTAGCAGGACTCTAGACATTGATGAGAGCTCAAATCAGAGCTGTAAATATTGGAAAATGTCTATAAAGAGAGTAAAGAAAGCAAAGGGAGTAATGGCCAGTGTTATACATACATTTCAAACACAGTGCTCAAGGGTTTGACTCTTAACTGACAGTGGGGTTAGAAATCCTTCTAGCTAAGCCCAGAGCACAGGAAGGGTAGCTAGTAAAAGAGTGCAGCTATAAATTCACATAAGAGGTAAATGTGTGGGTGGTATCTTGTGGTCTCTGTGACTGAGGTCAGTGTGGATGAGAAACAGGGCTGGAGGTGTCTACTATAAACTGGAGTGACTGAAACTAGTTGTCCCACTTCTTCAGTAAACTGAAGGTGAGTCACCAACACAGAACTTTGGGGAAGATTGATAACAGTTGATTAATGGACACTTTGAAGTAAAAACAACAGGGAACACTGGCCAGGATGCTTTAGGGTCTGACTAATCTTTGAGTCAATCTGCACCAAAGTCGATGCATAAACGTATCTTCTCTTCTCTTTGTTCTTCTCTTTATTTTTGCCACATTCCTGAAAGGAGCAGTAAACTTATACTGAACAATGAACACACACACACACACACACACACACACACATACACACACGCACACACACACACACTTCTTTTATATGAGACAAACCTTGGGACTTGCAACACTAGCATATCCAAAACTGCATTTAGTATTCACAGTGACATTTGCATGAGCTTTTTATCTTTCAAGGGTAAAAATGTGTATTTATGAGAAAACCTATTCATGCTTGGCTGGTTGTTTCTTTTGTTCTTATTTAAAATTGAAATCTACCAAACAACTTGCAGTTACCTTATTTAGCTTTGGAAACCTCAAAAGGGGAAAAAGAGAAATATTTCTCTTTAAAATTATCATGAAAATATGAATGGAGGAAAGATTAAATCTCTTTAAAATTTGACTTTATTAGGATGCATAACAATGATGGCCTACCTAGTTATCTCAGAGGAAAGATGGACAGATTACACATAGATTGGAACCAAGGAGTCCATCTGTGAGAGTCTGGTGACACCATCCAAGATAAGAACTCACATTAACCTATTAAGATCTGTGAGAAAACTTACAGAAGCCAACACAGAGATTAAATCCTTTGCTCTTCTGTGGTAAAAATTAATCCTAAATAATGTAAAACAAGTGCTAATATTAAAATAAAATAAAACCAGTTAGACAGTGTTCAGATTCTCTTCATCATTCAGATGTTTATTTTGCCTTTTTCACTGTAGTGAATTGTTTTGTTTGCAGGCATGTCGTTATGAACTGATCCAAAAACTGTGACTCTTCATCCTTTACAGGTGTTCCAATCTCAGTCAGCCCATGTCCCCAAGGGGCTTCCTCACTCCTCTTTCCTGGAGCAGAAGTACAGGGAGTGGAGGAGACACTGTAAAAGTGACTTCTTTTTCATTCAGCGAAGGCTCACTTTGCTCTTCTGCCTGCCTGAAATCAGGGAGAAGACAACACTGAGGTCCCAGAGTAGCCCCTGGGCAGACTTAGATGGCTGACTATTATTCCTTTGTGACCTGCACTCTGCCTTTAATAACTAAGGTTTTATTACCAACCATTTTTCAGGTAGCAGCCTTGAGCTACATTTTCTTTTTCTTTTCTTTTCTTTTTTCTTTAGAGTTGGATGGGAAGGGGTGAGGAGCAGAAAATCTCTGCCTGCTAAAAGCATGTAGACTGGCTAAGGGTACAGACATATACAAACAACAATGAAGAAAGGAGTGTAGCAGATCAGATGAGGTAGACATGTTACCACCCAATGTGAACATGTAGAAACTTCACAGGATACATTAGTATATGCAGGATAGCTTTTGCAGACCTGCTAGGTCAAAGTAAGTATACAGTATACATTTGAGGAAGGAGTGAATGTCTTTATTGTTTTATACATAAATTCACATCAATATGGCTTTATAAATGATAAAGTCTTTAAGACAAGATTTTTTTTAGTTTCTTTTAAAAACTAAAACAGACAATGTGGACTGGTATTGATTGAGATTTTAAATCACAACAAAAGAAATAAGTAATCTACCATAAGTAGGGTTTCTCATGAAGATATACTTTAAGCTTGAAAGCTAAAGTACTCATGTAACTATCACATTGCACGTAAATGATGTCAGTAGCTGCTTCAAGGATGATCCAGGAGGAGTTTTAGTTAATTAAATGATCAGAGTAATCTGCTATCAGCTATATATGCAAACAATAATAAAGAAATGAGTTTGGGAGATCAGAAAAGGTAGGCATGTTACCACCCAAGTGTGAACATGCAGAAACTTCACAGGAGAACGTACTAATTTCTGTGAGTGTGTAAGGTAGTCACACCTGAGTCAAAGGGTTGAGGCTCTACCAATCCTGCTAGGTTGTAAAAACAATGTTATTTTGGCTAACATCTTTCATTCAAATCCCACTTTGTATTCTGACCAAAAGCACTAAGACGCAAATGTCCTTGCCATTACCATTACAACTCTGGGAAAGATGGACCATAATTCCCAGTTAGCTTAATTTCTAGAATGATAGCCATATGAAATATATGTTATCAATCATAATTTCTAGACACGAGAATTTCATCTAAAGATTTCACAGAGAAGAAACTTAGGCTCCTATGTTGATTCTTAAAAAATATTTATGATGTAGAAATCATAATTTCTTCCTCATTAACATAATGATATGAATTAAGTTTATGACCATAAATATTACAATGCATACTTTTGATGTTCTTCACATGTGGTTGCCTTTGCCAGATTTTCTGTCTCCAGGACGAAATACCTAATTAACTTAAATAGTTTGAGGGGAGGTTTGCAGCATGCCTTCAGTCCCTAGTCCTGGGCCATTAATTCTGGGTCTATCAGAAGGCAGAGAATCACAGCTCAAGGGACTACACTCTTGTCTGCAGACAGAAATGAAAAAGAAGGGAATGGGGACCAGTTATAGGATTCAAAGATATGTCTTCATTTATCTATTTCCTTTGGCTTGCATTCATCGCTAAGATTTTCACTATGTCCCATAGTGCCACTCAAAGCTATGAACCATTGTTTTCAATATAGGAGACTATAGGGGATATCTCATATCCAAATCATGAGAGTGAGCTGGGGGTGATTGCAGTTCCAGCAGAATTGAAAGGAGCAGTTACCTAAGGCTGACTGCTTTGTAGAAGGTCGAGGCAGATGTGTCAGGAGAAGAATCTCCATGTTCCGGTGGGAGCCTTGCGACTAAACAAATATTTGTAATACAGAGTTATGCTGTCCCAAATACTGTGGACTTATTGAAGGATGCTGTGCAAACAGGTAATCTGATAATGTTATTATCCTGAATAATTCATTTTAATGGTACTACGAGATTATCATGGATAACAGGAACAAAGTTGAAGCCAGTGCCACGCCAGTAAAATGAAGGATTAAGGTGATTGTTTAGGTTGGTAAGCAGTAGAATTAGGTCTTTCCAAGTCTGGAATTTTGTTCAAATATAGAGACAGATTACAACCAATGGTTTTAAATGATCCCCAAGGACCTAGCTGAGTAAGAGGGTAAGTTCAGCTATATCACATCTCAGGAAATATTTTTGGAAAAACGTTCTTGAGTGATTCAGTATCTGAACTTCATAAGGTAACATGAATAGTTAAAATTAAGAGGAAAAGAAATTAGAACTTAAGAACAGATTGGGAAAGAGTAACCAACGGTTTGGCAGAAGATGGAAGAAATTCAAGTCAAGAAGGGTTTAGAGGACAGGGGAGAGGACTCAAAGAGTAAGACTAATTGCTGCAGAAGTATAAGCCTTAGTTCATTTCCCAGCACCCACATTAAAATGCTGGGTATGGCCACATGTAACTGTAATATCAGCACATTAGGGAGAAGAGACAAGAGGCTTCTGGGGAGTCGTGGGCACCAGAGTAGTTTCTAGTACAATGTGAGATCCAGACTCACAGGAATAAAATAAAGAGTAACAAAGACTCACAGGAATAAAGTGGAAGATTAACACTCAACATTCTTCTATGGCCTACACATAAGTGTCCACTCACATATTCACATGTGTGCATATGCTACAGTCACACGCACGCACACACACACACACACACACACACACACACACACACACGCACACACACACACAGAAAAATGGTATTTGATCTAAAGGTCTATGACATATGATCTACTGAAAAGGGAAAAAGAAAGTCTCAAAGCATAGAAAGATATTCAGGGATAAAGAGACCATCAAGTCTACATGACTACATGTTAGAGAACATGCTGGTTTGGGTTGAGTTGATCATGTCTTTTATCTTATTAACACTGCATATCACATCTGTTGATTCCTCTGTGATTAGGCAGCCTGACATGCAGCCTCCATTCTGTATGCCTTATTGGCATACCATAGCTTTTTATTCCTTCCAATCTTGTAAAATTATGTTTTTCTAGATATTTACCCATTTATTCTAGGTCATTCAAATTATCAATACATGATTCCCTCTGATTGTTCCTACTGATACTTTTTGAAGTACCTATTGTGATTTTCCATTTTCATTTCTAATTTTATAACTCACGTGTTTTCTTCCCTGTCCACTTTTCTCCTTCCTCTCCATTTCCCTTCCTGTCCCTATAGAGACAGAAATTTTATTTTTTTTCAAAGAAAACAGTTCTTAGTTGTATTGATTTTTTTACTTTAGTTTTTTATATTTTATTTGACCTATTTTTGTTCCATTTTTTTAAACTTTGGATTCAGTTATGTCATGAAGTATCATGTTAGACTATTTGAAATTTTTTAAATGCCAGATTTATTGCTTAAACTGTCCTCTTCAAAGTACTTCTCTGTATCCCATGGTTGATTTTTATTTTTTAATACATTGTCTTCATAGCTCCTCACCTCAAGATATTTATAAAATGTCCCCTTAGATTTCATCCTTACTATTGATTGTTCAATATTCTATATTCTCTCAGTGTTTGAGACTTCTCAGAGATAACTCCCATTACTATTTTCTCATTTCTCACTCTTGTAGTATCACTGTTGGTAAGAAGAATAAGATCTGAAGGCAGCACAGACACCCACACAAATGCAAGGCCTTTGTGCCAATGTTTCTTTCTATCATTCCTCTTAAAAGTGAGTAAATTATTTCCATGGAAGCAAATAAATTTTTTTAATTATTAACAAGCTCAAATAATAGATACTTGAGAATAACATTGCCTAGACAAGTGATAGTTTAAAAATATATGCTGTTTTGTTATTTTCCATATTAAACTATACTTGAAAATATAAATAAACCTAGCACTTTTATTCTGCTATAATTATCAGCTATATATAACTGCAAGTGTGTTAGAAAGTTGTAAATAAATCCCACACATGTTTTAATTTAAACTGCTATAAGTACTGAAAACAAGTAGCTAGAATTCAGTCTTAACTCCTCCTCCACATGCTACAGTACTAGCACGAAATGAAATGTGTTTGCTCACACTCAAATAACAAACAAACAAACAAAAAAACAAACTTTGCTCCATAATGGGAGCAAATTTCAATTAATAAAATATTTTTTAAATTTTCTTTTAAGACAATTATTTCAAAGAACTCTAAAGATGAAACATTATTGAGTCAAGTTATTTAAAGGATATATATATATATATATATATGTATATTATTGAATTCTAAATATTATAGTCTTGCCTTCTGTGTGTGCAATTATATCCTCAAGAAAAGCAATTTACAATTTTTATTTCCACTTACTTTTTAGTCTCTTCTGCTCACAAAAATAATCATCCACATTATTGCATCTCTTCTCTAGTCATCTTTCCTCCTCTCCCTTCCCCCTCCTTCTTTTCTTCTCCCATTTCCTTCCCTTCCTCTCTCTCTCGATGAAATGTGGTCCAACCTAGAACTGGATATGTAAATTGCAATTGTATTTTTGATCCTCATGCCTCCAACACATGGAGTGCAAGGGTTACAGACGCGTGTGACAATACCCAGCTTTATGCTTCTGTATGTTAAGCAACCATTCTGATAACTGAGACACATCATCTACTTACTTATTTTCTTGGGTACAGGCAGTATAGTCACAATTTCAAAATAAAGCCAGCAATGGTATCTTAATAATAATAATACAGGATGATTTTATTCTTATATTTTTGCTTTTAATTTCCTGTTTTTCATAGAGAAGAATGTGGACTATTTTTGTCAGGTAATTATACCCAGTAGCTAAACCCATGTTTTTTCAGCAGGTGAAACTAAGCTGAAGGTATAAGTACCAGGGGGCAACATGGAAGCCAAGGAATTGCATGAAAGTTCAGTGATGTCAAGTCAGGTCCATATGCAGTGGTGATTCATGCAGAAAATAGCTGTAAAATGTTCAAATGCCCTCAAGTGGGAGTGAATTTTCAAAATTCAAAATACTGGGTTCTGAACTGACTAGATGATTTCTCTAGGGAGTAAACCTTATAAATGTGTTTCTTATTCTGCCCAAGAGCACCCCAGAGATTACCTTTACACTGCAAGTCCACTTCATGTAGACCATGAGCACACAGTGGACACATCTCCTTTCATTATTATAGTTAAAGCTCTTACATATAACAGGAAAATGTGATAAATAGAAAGGCATCTAGCTAATGACACAATAAATGTATGCAGCACACAACCTTTCACCTCTAGTGCACAGAACAGAGAAGTGAAGATAGAATGTGAATGCATTCCTGATTTTATCTGTGTGTCCAAGTCCTCTCAGTTTCTCTTTTTAAAGTTTCTCTTTAGCAAGCAATTGCAAAGCCCTCAAAAGCCAGGCATCTTTTTCAATCTCAAATCCCCCAAGGCCTTGTTTAGAAAGAATGATCTCAGCAGGTCTGAGGTTGCTAATGTTAGGTAGACATGTTCTCATATGTCACCCTTGTCTGACATCTAAGAACCAGGATTTCAGGAACACTCACATTCTTCCTTAGCTGACAAGAGCTGGTGACTGCATCCTAACTAGATGTACAAAACAATACCCATGCGCTTTTGCTAGTCTTCTGGGAGTTTGGAATCTTGGAGAATATGAAGTAGAAGCTGCTGCTTACAAAACGAGATCTCAATAAAACTCTATACACCAAGTCTCTAATGAGCTTTCCCGGGGAACAGCATTTTGGCTGTTATGACAACTTGTTTCTTGGGGAATTAAGTGAATCCCAGGTGTCTCCTTTGGGAGACAGATCCTAGAGGCTTGCACCTCTTATAAATTTCCTTCATACCCCTCTCTTTCTGACAATGTTTTTGGGTCTTTCTGGAGCACACAATAAATCCTGACCATGAGTATGACTCTATACTGCATCCTGCTTGTCCTCAGAGTAAACCCATGAGCTTTAGCATGAAGTCCCAATACATGCTTGCATCATATGCAAAAGACTATCTCTCTTTTATGCTTCTACCTTAGTACTAGCTGTTTAATTTTTTAAAGGAACTAAAAAAATAGGCATCCAAATCATTTTTGTTTGTTTGTTTGTTTGTTTTGTTTTTTGTTGTTCAAGACAGGGTTTCTCTGTGTAGCTCTGGCTGTCCTGGAACTCACTCTGTAGACCAGGCTGGCCTCGAACCCAGAAATCCACCCTGCCTCTGCCTCCTAAGTGCTGGGATTGAAAGTATGCGCCACCACCGCCCAGCCATCCAAATCATTTTCAAATGTAATTGTTGGGCTGGCAATATGGCTCAGTGAATAATGACACTTGCCACTAAACCTGTTGCCCTAAGTTCAATCCCTTTAAGTTACATGGTGAAAAAACAGAGTCTCACAAGAACCATAGAACAAAAGTGGCCATATACTTATATACACATAAAAGGAGAGAAAGAACTGTAATAATATTTTTATAATTTTAATAATAATTTTATTAATTCTACTAGAATTTCATACACTATATTTGATCATATCTATCTGCCCTACTTTTCCCAGTTCTTTCCAAATTCACTCCCTCCTCCCTGAGCTCTTTCATCCCCATCCCTATAAAGAAAATACTATCTCTAAGCAGGTCTCCTAGCCCACTGGATCTTACTATTTTTCTGTTCCCTCCCCAAGATGTATCTGAGTCTTATATGTGGGGTTTGTATTATACACACATGGTTCCAATGGAGAATAGCAATCAATAGTCCTACCTAGCTATAATAGTTGTGGAACACAACCATGACCTGCACTGTAAAATGTTTTGAAAGGAGTAATAGTGGGATTTATATCCCAAGGGAAATCAACAGCTACCTACTTGGACTTAAGACTCACTCAGTAGAAAGAAATTCATGCTTGACACTAAATTTAGCCATCCACAAAATTTCACTTGAATGTTCTCTCTTGATTTACCATTTCACCTGAGAATCATATTAGCTAGCAAAATAAGTATTAATTCGCTATTATACTTTCCTTTATTTTGTATTAGATACTGTCTTAGTCAATATTCTCCAGCTATGAAGAAACACCATCGCTATGCCAGCGTCTATAAAAGGAAAGCATTTAGTTAGGGTTTGCTTAGAGTTTCAGAGGTTTAGTCCATTATTAGCATAGCAGGAAACATAGCAGCACACAGGCAGATATGATGCTAGAGGATCTGAGAGTTCTACATCTGGATCTGCAGGCAGCAGGAAGGAGTAAGAGACTGGGCCTGGCTTAAGTATTTGAAACCTCAAATTTCATCTCAAGTGACACACTTCCTCCAACAAGGCTACACCACTTAATCCTTCTCAAGTAGTTCCACTCCCTAATGACCAAGCCTTCATGATAGCCTCTGGGGACTATCCCTACTCAAAACCACCACAGATACTAATGGCACACATTTAGTGTACCTAAATATCTATGACAAATGCACCTGTACAGTGCTTACTGGGTGCTTCTGAAAGTCTAACTTTTACATATTCTATGTAACTTTCTGGATTTCCTTTATGTAGCCAAATGAGGTCTATAGTTGGTATAGCATTCTCTTGGGATCATATTTACACTTAGGTTATAAAAATAATTATCTTACAGTTACTGCCATAACCTCTCTGGGCTTCAACGTCTTTATCTGTAAATGAATATTGACAACATGCACCTGCTGACTTCTTGTGAACATGAAATGGGTTCATGTATCTGAAGTGTCCATATTGTTAGTGCTACCTACTGCATGTGACAAGTGTAATCACAGGCAGAAATGAAAATGCCCAAGCTCACTCAGATAAACAGCAGTGAGGCCTGAATTCCCCTAGAACATGTGGCTATTATAGCTCTTCTAGATTGCTGTAAGTAGGCAGGAAAGAATATATTTTGTAAAGCATGTTCTTATTCTTTACATTCCTTCTAGTGCATTTGAAGAAACTCACAGGTCATTTTTGATGCTATAGCAGCTAAAATTTTGCTATCTTCTTTCAATCTCATTGACAGCAAAGAATTAAAGGTTTAGCCACTCCATTTATTATACAAGTCCTTCAAAATTAGAGCCTGTCCCAATAATCTTGTCAGCCAGCATTCAATGTGTCCCATCTCGTGATTCTGATCTTATTTTCTTTGGCTTCTCCATGTAGAATAGTCCTGAATATGATGGGATTTTGCACATCAAAGCATTTCAAATGAGAGACCTTGTACCTCTCATAATTAGCATGGTTGTACAAATCTGAATAATTTCAACTCTTAGCCCAGACACACAAAAGAAATAGATTGCTTGCTAGTAGAACTTTCAGACATCTCCAGTGTGAATTTTATCTTACGAGACCTGAAGAACTTGGAGAAGTGAAACACTGCCAATCTGAAGGTTTCTTACTCATATATCTTAGAAATTGCATATAATTTCTTAGGCTTTGATATTTTATAATTCAGTTCATGAAAACTACATTCTGGAATAAAGTAATTACTTGAGAATGCTATAATGATCCTGTATTTTCCTTTTTTATACTTCCTTTGTTCCAAATAATGACTAAACTTGTGGCAGAAATAAGTAAAAAAAAATAGTTGTTCACAGGTCAAAGCAAGAATGAAGACAATGAAGAATATCCTTAATTTTAAATATAAATCTAAACGCAAAGAGAAATTGTATCTTAAGGCCAGTTATTCTGAGATATGATGCTACAAAAATAAATTCAGAAAAAAAGAATAATGCTTTACAAAATACATTCATCAAATACCTTCCTCTCACTAGGGATTTCCCATTTATCTTTTCAAGGAATATGAACTCACATACATTTTCATGCTTGTTTTTTTTTTTATAGTGTTTTGTTGGTTTAGGTGGTTGGTTGGTTCTTGGGTTTTTTGTTTTGTTTTGTTTTGTTTTGTTTTGTTTTAGATGCAAGAGCCTTTGGAAGGTCACACTACCCAAAAGAAGCAAAGGAAAGGATCATCTATCCATTCATGTGCTAGGGAGCTGGTGTGTAAATGATGAGGACCCCAGAGGCCCTCTGTTCCAAGGCCTGGTTCCTATGGGCTTGATATTCAGATGGGCCTGGTTCCTTTTCATTGCAGCAGAATACAGCACGTTAATTTCTTAAGCGTTATAACTGACTACCATTAAACTTTACATTTATTCATGTGAATATATGTGCATGATCACATACATGCTGAGGTATGCATACAGAGTTTAGAGAAGAGCTTGTAGGGGCTAGGTTTCTCCTGTCATGTGAGGTTTGGGGATTGACCTCATGTTGTTGAGATTGGTGGCAAGCACCTTTTCACTCTGACCCATCTTTCCAGCCCTATCCTATTGCTTTTAAAAATACATTATATTCCCTGTGCCCACTCTGATCATCACAGCCTTCCGAATGATTGTGTAATAGGCAGCTGGAGATACAAAATGAAGAGTAAAGTTTTCTTACATTGGAGCATTACACATAAAACCATGTCTAAGGATCCTTTTGGTGTAATAACTTCTCAACAGAGGAAATCTTTACCCCTCAAAACTTACGGTTCAGATTATAAGCCCTTTTATTTGTGAATTAATTTTACTTTCTCTAACTATTTAGGCTCCTCTTGTAAATTTCTGGGTTAAAATACTCCTTCATTTTTATCTCAAATTACTTTCTGTGTTAGAGATTATCTATTCTGAGTAAAGGCCCATAGCAACCTAAAACGGAAAATTCAAATGCACAGCAGGGGAGAGAAATGAGGAAACTGGCCGGATGAGACAGCACTGGTAACTCAGCAACCTCCACCAATACTAGCTGCCATGTTTACTGCTGAACCTGCACTTGCTAACACAGCATCAAGAAACCAGTATGGATGTAATAATTACGTGCTGAAATACTGAGGTAAGCTAAGCGGTTCACATAGAGATGTTTGGGGATCATAGAGTGCCTATTATCTTATGAAAAGAAACGAAAATAAAAGTCTCCCCAAAAGGCATCAAAAGAGAGGAAAAAAAGATCAAGAAAACATGTCCTAACATCAGTCCATAGCACACAAAGCTTAAGCTGTACCAATTGCTTGCGTTACTATTAAGCAGGTGAAGAATTTATATATACTTAAAGTTTATTTTAAAAACTGGATCCAACCGGGCAGTGGTGGCACGCGCCTTTAATCCCATCATTTGGGAGGCAGAAGAGGCGGATTTCCGAGTTTGAGGCCAGCCTGGTCTACAGAGTGAGTTCCAGGACAGCCAGGGCTACACCGAGAAACCTTGTCTCAAAAAACCAAACACACACACACACACACACACACACACACACACACACACACACACA
>JADRCD010205755.1:13859-61092 GCA_019843815.1 Montemys delectorum | reverse complement strand
TTTTTGACAAAAATAATGTGATGTCTATATTTAGAATTAGTCAGATCAGCAATCTTAAACTTTGTTCAGTCAAGCTCGTGGTAAATGATATCACTCCATATTGCTATATTTATTTTGATAGATGAGTCAATAATCAAGATATCCAATCACTAATGACTTTAGTGACTGGTTTCTTAGTTTAATCCTAATCAAGAAGAAATTGAATATTTTGTAATATGTGCCTTGATAATCTGTCAGAATTCAGAAGGAAATGGGAAGTCAAGGCTTAGAGATAAATACCACTTATTAGCATGGTTTTAACTTTATTATTGTTTTCCATGAATTTATCTTATGAATTATTAGCAATTTTCAATAAAAAAGTAAATAGAGGAATGAGACAGTTCTAATATGAGTGTTGTCAAAAATCAGAAACACACACATTCATAAAAACAATAAAACGTTTGTACAGAATTTAAATAAATTACTAACATTTACATTACATACTAAATTCACATTTATAAATTTTACCTATAAAATTCAGTGCTTTAACAAACATTTGAAAAGAAACATGGTGAAGGTTGGGAAACACTTATATTTATTTCTCAAAGTAATGTTTATGTTTTGGGAATGTAATTCAATTAGCAAAATTCTAGTTTGACATCACAGAACCTTGAACCCTGAGCATTTGATTGTGCAAATAAGTAGATTATCTATTAAAGAACATGGGGAAAGCCATTCAGCAACTATAACATAGAACCAACATAACCAAAAAAATGCCTTAGTCTTTCCCTCAGCCTAGTGCTAAGCCCTATTTTAGAGTAGAAAGGGGTGTGATAAAATATTTCATCAAGAAATGTGTTCTTATGCCACAGGTATGCAGTATGCAACTGTCCACCTACACTGAGTAGTTTTCAAAAGGATTTTATAAAATTTGATTCCTGAAAGTATGACTTCTTGTAATTTATCAAATGTCAGCACAAATTCAATTACAATTATATGTTAAAATAGAGTGGCCGTTATAAACCACATCAGAAGCATCATATATCACTAGAATTTCAAATAGTTTGCTTGGAAGATTGTGTAGTTTTGAGTCCACAGATTAGAAACATATACCATTAATGGTGAAAATAAGCATCAATGACTATCCAGTTTTTATTTCTATGATTTTTGGCATGATGATATGTTTAAATTCTTAAGTGTATGCACTGTTTTAGTTACTTAGGATTTTACTATTTCATGATACAATATCAAGTTTTGCCACTTCAACTTATTCTTTTGAATTTAAAACTGTCCTAACAATAAATATATATTATGAAGTTTCTTTAATAAATTATGTTTTCTAAAATGGTTAAGAATATATAAAAGTAAAAGATTTCAGATGTTAGATGTTAAAGTTTACATTCTTCACACAGAGAAGTAGAAGATAAAAATAGTTTGTACATAGTTACACTTTTAATGTTTATAAAGAAGTCTGTCCTTTAAAAAAAAAGTTTAAGTAGTTGGTTTAGCAAAAGATTCTTTGCTCTAAATATACATGAGCACACATGGTTAGATGGAAATGGTCTTCTAGAGAGACATTTCACAGGCTTTTAATGCTTAGTTATCCTGGAGGCAGTTGGCCTTTCCATAGACTTCATTGTGTAACTAGGCTACATATCCAGGTTTTATAGTATAGAATCCTAGATATCAATGGAGGAAGGCGATAAACCCTAGGAACTATTCTATGGAGAAGAATCTCTAGTTATCAACCCCATTTTTGTTGACTGAGAGAAGAAACAAATTTCACTGAGATAGGGAAGGGGGTCTTAATTCTTCCATTAGTTTATACATTGAGAAGATTCAGATAAAACTTGAATTTAATAGGAATGAAGAGACAGGTAAGTAATAAGAACCATGTCAGAGCAGAGGGAGTCAAAGGCCAAGAAAAGAAGACTCCAGTCCAACAGGACTTCTATCTAGCCTTTCTTGGCTGACAGCTATGGGGTTCACAGATAGGATCTCTGTGAAGAGCAACTGGCTCCTTGGTAACTGCAGGTTTTCACCAGGTCAGCCCTGATCTCTGAGGGGGTGGGGGAGAATAAGGCATAATCTTCTATCCAAGAAAAGCCCTTCAAACTTTGTCCCTCCCTTCCTTGAGCAGATGGGGAGCTGAAGTGCTGGATGGGAATGAGGGATGTTAATTTTGTTGTCCTAGCTTGCTTTTCATTTCTTGCTTGTTAATCATCCTGGATTTAGTAATCTGCTTAAGTTTCAGAAGGAATCCCTGTGTTTTGGTCCTGTCTGCCTTCAGTGAGAATGCCAGAAGAGGCAGCATAAGAGGCAGCTTGCTGTCTCCATCACTTGCCTCCAGCTAAAGGTTCATAAACAATTTCAGAATTCTAGGATTACCTCCCTTCTTTCCCTGGCTGCTCTATATCTTTCTTCAAGACCCAAAGGCACACAGCTTTTATTTGCAAGTTTAAGATTCCCCCCACTCTATGCATAAATTTAGCACCACCGTTCTCCTCTTCTTTCCTTTCCTTTCTACAAGTTGCAGAGTTCACTCATCCAGTAGAAAAATCCAGAACTTTCCACCACCAAGCCAGGATTCTAGAAAGTCTCAGGTAGGAGCTTGTGAACTCAGGAGGGCAAAAAACAAAAGGCAAATCCTCTCTTGAACATTGAGTTGAATTTCCCTTTCCTCTTGTGGCCAGGTGAACATGGGCTTGCCATCACGGTCAGTTAAGGACTTGGGGACGTCTCCTGCAAGTTAGTCCTCTCTCATTCATATCTATCAGATCTGGACAGCTCCTCCCCAGTTGTCCGCCTATCCTTTCCTGTTCATTCCATCTATATCCCAGGTCTTTTTAGGACAGTCCCTTTAAAAATACCGATCGAATCACCAAAGTTTTGTCTTTCCTCTCACCTTCCGGTGTAGGTCTATACTGTTATCTCCCCAGTCAGAGCAAATCTCAAAAAGAAAGTAAGATTCCATAAACTTTGCCTCCACGGACTGCAATGGTGGGCGAGAGAGTACACCAACGCACACTTGCCTACACATTGGGACAAATACACATGTCCGGGAAAACAGCGGGTGAGGCAGCCAGACTATGGGCAACTATTAAGGGCACAGTTAAAGTCCCTGCTGTAGCTAAAAGGAATGCGCTGCGCTGATGAGGCATCAAAGGAGAATTTCGGAACGGGCTTGGAGAAAGAAAAATGGTGAATCTAAACACCCAGAGAAAGACACCTTTTACAACCTGCTGTCAGCACAGGGCAGTTTTCCCGAGTCATACACTTTTGAGAGAAATCGTTGTAGGTTGCACCGAATGTAATAAATCTCTATGGCTCGTATATCTTTGGAACTGACAATCCCTGTGTTCTATTGGACTTCTAGCTGTGGTCACCATGAGCCCAGCGCACTTGAGGATAGGGACCTAGGCGCTCCGGATCCCTCACCTCTGTGTGCAGAGTACCTCAGGCAGGTGCCAAGCTCTGGTCAGGTCAAGCAACAAGCGGACTATTTAGGCAAGGCAGGCTGCCCTGTTACCCACGCGGGTCACCTCTCCCCGCCCCCACCCCCAGCAGCCCTCCTGGCAGCAGGAGCAGAGAAGGAGAAAGCCGAGTTAACCACTCACCCCTAGCTTCCTGCTGCGGATTTTCACGTAGCCCTGCTTGACTATGTCGTTAAAGTTGGAGGCCATGGCCAGCGCGGTCGGGCTCCTCTGCTGGGCGATCCGCTTCCCGGAGTCGACAACCGCTGTCCCCCGCACGGTCCACTCAGGTCTCGCATCCAGCCGGCTGCCGCCAGCAGTCGCGCCGCCACTGATTTCTCCCCAGTCTCCTGCTGGCGCGGACCCGGGGTCGATAGCTGGGCCGCCACACACGGAGACTGGGGATCCGGGCCCGGAACTACTCAGCAGCACCAGCACCTCGCGACCCGTCGTCACCTTCGCCCCCGGTCACAAGCGGAGCACCGCGACCCGCGCCACCGCCAGCTGTGCCCCCCCTCCTCGCCGCCGCCCCCGGCAGCACCCACAGGCTGGCGCCTCACTCGGCAGCGCACAGCTGGCCGGAGCGCACCATCGCGGCTCCCCGGCGCGGAGGAGGGGGAGGGACGGCGGGGCGGGCCGTTGCGCCCGATCGGCTCCCTCCCCCTTGCCCGCTGGGTGGCAGGGCTGGAGGATGCTAGCAAGATGCACTCCATCACTCTCTCTCTTCTTGGGCAAGGATCTCCGCCTGCCACCCGCGCCTAGGATATGGCTCCCACAGTAGCCCTGCGCTGGCACCACTCGCCCAGGCGTGGATTCCTAAGGACAAGGCTCCTCATTCCACTGCTGTTAATCTCGCCTTCCCAAACCGGGCAGTGTGGACAGAGCAGTGGGGGGGAGACTTCACAGGTTCGCAAAAGGCAAAGAGGAGCTAGACAATTGTTTATTTCAGAGATGGTGTCTATAATACATTTTTAGTTCTAGGCACACATGGCTTTTCCCGGTCTTTGCCCTGTTGGGAAGTGTAAATCGAAGCCCTTCCTGGTGCACACACAAAGAGACCAACCCTGCGCATGTGTCTAATCCTCAGGCTGCTGAAGTCAGAAGGAATCCTAGAGGCAGCAGGTCACAGATGTCCTCTACAGAAAAGGCTTGTGATGCCTGCCTGGATCGACAATCGCGTTTTGGGTAACTAGGGCTCAATGTGCTACTGGCATTACATCTACTCAGGAAATAAAAGGCAGAACGGTGATCCATGGATGTGCTGAAATGTTCAACTTGTAAAAAAACAAAGGAATGAACTTTCTCCTCTTAGTCTACGAAAACATACTAAAATACATATATAAATTACAGACAGAATTTTAAAGTTACATTGTTTTAGGTGGTTCAAGGGAAAAGAGCATTGAATATTGGCTAGCAGAAATTTATGGATTTTTAACTATAGTAAAGAATATTTACAGCTTAAGTAGCTATGGAGGTTGATGGTTAAGAAAAAAAAGATGTGCAAAGACTTCTTCATTTGTGAGGAATTCGTATTTAATGGATTTTCATAAGACCACATTTAATTCTACTTACTTCACAAGAAGTATTTTTCTAGGTTCTCATTTGAATGGTCTTATTTCTATTTGCATCATAATTACTTATCAAAGGTACAAAGCTACATTTGAGGGGGGAAAAAAGAGAGAAAACTTTGAGAAGATGGTTACATGCCCTTCATTCTCAGCCAAAAGGGCAGCTTTAGTTGGCACAGAGGAGATGCTGGTCCCACCCTTATCAAGAGGTCCCATTTAAATCAGTACCCAAGATGCATCCTAACATACCACAGCAGTATACATCCAGTCTATTTCATTTACGGGGTGACTCCTCCCCTCTATTCGCCTTTTACTCCCTACCCCATGCAAAGAAACTGCAATGTAGCAGGGTAAATGTTTAAAACAGCCTGACAGATCCCAATTATTATTGTGAAAGGAGATCAATTCTGGTCTCCCTGGAAAATTCACCTCTTCTTGTTAACCTCTGTGGTTATCTCCTTTAAAATTAGGGGCATTTTTTTCTCCACTCATTTTCACGTATTAATTTCATTTTAAAAGATGCTGCAAAGAGTGCCTCACACATTAACAAATGAATTACTTCATGTGATCCTCTTTGCAAGAACAAATATCAAGTGAAACATATTCCCCATTTATCAGGAAGAACATTGAGGCTCAGAAATGCTCTGTGACTGGACAAAAATTTCAAGGTTGGAGTAGACAATAACTTACATGATCATAATCTCTTGCATTTACAAACCTGTGTATTAGTTGCTTTACTCGTTGCTGAGACAAAGTACCTGACAAAATCGGGGGATATAGAGGTCACCATGACAGGGAAAGCATGGCAGCAGACATTCGGTGATGACAGTTGTTCAACACTGAACCCAATCGCTTAACAAGGAGAGAAAGATGATGGTACTCAGCCAGCTTCTTTTTGTTTTTCTCTGATCTAGGGCTCTAGCCCATATTCCCAGTGTGGCTTCCTGTCTCTGGAAACAATCCCACAGGCATGCTCCAAGTTATATCTCCTAGGTAATTCTAAATCTATTCAATTTGATGGTAAAAATTAACCATCACAATCAATTTGTATAGAAGTTCAAGACTGTCTCAGCAATCACCTTAGAGCTTAATAATATTCACTTTGGATAAGTAACCACAACTAGTAAGGAGTATTTACTTATCATCTATAATCACACTAAGCAAGGTGTTTCTTACAGGCTTGATTATAAGATGAGCTGATTTGTATAATATCTTTATATTTATCTATTTATTATTTATTGGTGGAGGGTCAACTGCATGCCACATTTGAATCTGTGCAGGTCAGAAGACAACTTTATGGATTTATTTCTGTCCTTCTTTGATGCAAGATATGAAGATGGGATCAGGTCATGAGTTTTGGTGGCAAGTGCCTTTACCCATTGAGCCATCTTGTCAGCTCTAGAAATAAGTTTAAATGATTGGATTATTCTTTTGTTTATTTCCTTTGAAAATCTATTATATAGTAACATGTTTGGTCCTTTCTCTATTTTAATATTACTCCCTTATTTTCTACTTGAAAACAGTAGACTGTTATTTTATGTTCTTCAGTTCTTGATTTGTGTGATTTTATTCTTATGTTGCCTCACTTAAGTTGATATTTTCCATTAGCCAATAATATGACTGGGAAATTAGGTTATATTCTGTTTTTTATTGCAAGAATAATTCATGAGAAATGTGTACATCCTACTGAATCATACTGAATGGAACAAAAGGTCTAGCTGTAGAATAGATTAGAAGGCTGAAATGTCAGCTTGATCCATATTTTATAAAATACATAAAGTGTAAATTAAAGAAAATGAAAATTTTAAGCATGAAATTATAAAATTCTTCACAAACCTCCCTTATAGTGGTGATGGCTTCAAAAAGGCATCATTTCATTAGGGAGTCCACGGTTCTAATTGGCTAGTTGTATTCATTTCTTGAATGTGTAAGTTTTTATTCATTTACTGAAAGTGAAACAAGCAAAAATGTTGTTCCTTGATAATGAGAGGACTGTTTAGGTTTGACTTTATTAACCAGGTTTCAGAACTAATGAATGGGCTCTAACAAGTTCCTAATGAGCTGTTCTCTTTGGAATAGCTGTATATTGGTGTATTTCTAACTTCAAGCCTTGTTTTCTTTGTGGTGTCTGGACTACAAAGTGCTTCTTCAGGTGATGTTCTTCAAGGTTACCCAATAAGTACTCAAGGGATTTACTAGTTTTGCTATGTACATGAAGTAATCCAAGTTCATCTTATATATTTTGTATTCCATATCTACTGCAAACTACTTCTCACTTCTTCCTCTCTACTTTCAAAAACTTTTAAATCATTATGATTAATAAATAAATATGTTGATTAATATATATGCAATACATATTATGAATATATGTATAAACAGGGCCAAAGATAATACAGAATGAGAAGGGACATTCATATCTCCTATATTCCATTGGCAAAAGCCAATCTGAGAGAATCAACTGTAAAAATCAATTAACTTGAAAAGGTGAAGACTATGCGGAGAGAAGAAGCAAGTGCATATGTGATAGAACAAGAATCAGAGATAATCATATTCTGACCTTCAGAACTAATCCAAGAACTGTCAATATTTCTCCATCAGAATTTCAGAATTATTATTATCCAGTAAATTATGTATGTCTTCCGTTTTTCCAGTTTGTGAACAAAAATATGTTAAGTGTATATATTAGGCTGATCCCATGTTTGCCTTTTGGATTTGAAGTAGAGAACTCTTTTGTTCTAACCTTTAAGAAAAATTCATATTTAAATAAGTTTATACCTAATACTTTAAATGGCAACATGTTTTACAAAACAAAATTCTGTGCTGTGAGCATATATGAGATAGGGTGACAATTTGAGTAGCATTGGTGGTAGGTAAGCATATTTTGCACACAAGACATATTAAGTATGAGGGTTCTAGGGTAGACTGTTACAGGAATTTTGTAAGGTGAATCCCAATTTCATTCTAATCTAGTCTCTGAGCTAGATTTACTGATTTAATTATAGGGAATTGCACTATGACATTGGAAATTTGATATTATTTCTAACATTAGGTTTTCAAAGAAATGTGAGTGTGTTTGTTGGATGTCTCTTGGGTTTCTTGACATTTCTAAAATGGACATATTTTTCATGAGTGTCACCTGAGAATGCTATCCATCCAAGTCAGAGTACTCAGAAAACAAACACACACTTTTTGCTTTAGTCAATTTAGTTGTATTTGATTTATAACTTTAGCTTTGCTTGGGAAGGAGTAATTTAGAATATCATTGGCATCTTTTATTCTCTTTCATCACAAAATTGTCACAGAAAGAGTTTTATTGCAATTGTCTTTATTTTTAATGAGTATGCAAAACTGAATGCTATTAAAGGATTTCATATACTTTTGTTGGTTTTTCCCATATACCCCTCAAGACATTCTCTTTCTCCTAGTAGCCATGGCAAATCTTTATCCAACTCATAGGCTTCTTCAAACTTATTTCTTGATCGTTTTCATCAACCAATGATTACTTGAATATTAATATTTGTCCTTTCCCTCTCACTATTCTTAGATAGACCTGTCCTTTCGAGGCATGTTTTAATATTTCAAGAATCTATGGTCACTTAATTGCATGCTACTATTTGTGACTGGCTATATTCTTCCATATGGAATATTCCATATCTTATCTTGCCAGCTAGTTACTTAAGGGGTTCCCAAGATGAATACAATCTTATGAAGTACAATTTTGACCATTTTTATTTCCTCAGATCAATATTTATTTGGTAAGATTTAGTAATTCATTTCATCAAATACAAATTTGATTCTATATGTTTACTGTAACCTGTTTGTAAGTTTTTTATGTGTTTCTGTTGCCCATCCTCAAAAATTGGAGAAATAGAAAATGTTATTCTTCTATTTCTTTGACATTAAAAATAAAATAGCCTGACATTGATGGCACATGCCTTTAATCCCAGCACTTGGGAGGCAGAGGCAAACAGATTTCTGAATTCGAGGCCAGTTTGGTCTACAGAGCGAGTTCCAAGACAGCCAGGGCTATACAGAGAAACTCTGTCTCGAAAACAAAACAAAACAAACAAAACAAAACAAAACAAATAAATAAAATATTTTATTGAGCTTTTATAGTATCATCATTACTATATAGAATTTAATCATATCATCACTTCAAACAAGTTTAATTAGCTCCTCAGGTTTGTGAAGCCTTTATCTCATAAATAAATGAGGGCTAAGCTCAGGTACATTACATGACTTGCAACTCTCTTCATAAGCTCCAAATGATCATACTTGTTTTATTATTTTTTATTTCCATTCTTGTTTCATAGAATTGTATAACCTAAACTGTATCCTCTAAAAATTCACAAATTAATATCCTCAGGGTATAATTATATTAAAAGAGGTAACAAACTTAAAATCAAATTTTTAGAGTGACTCTAACCTAATATGACTATGTTCTAATAAGCATAGAAAATTTGTACATAGCCAAATAGGGAGGATATTAAGAGATCACAGGAAATATTTGTCTATGAGCTATTTTGAAAGACCTTAGAACCAATCAACTCTGTTGAAACTTTGATCTCAGGATACCAGCAGGTAACATTGCAAGAAAAAAATTACTGCTGTTTGAGTCAGCAAGTTCATGGTTTTTCATTATGGGAGTCTCAACAAATAAATATACTATGTTACCTTGAATGTTTAATAGTGTTCTTAGCGGTGATCTTAATATATTTCCTTAAATTTCTTGCTTGGTATATTTTCTGCTTTGTTTTTACCAAAACTAGAGACATCTGAGAAGAAACTTCCAATGAGAAATCACCTTGGTCAGGTTTGCTTGTGGGCAAGGCCAGAGAATATTTTTGATTGGCCATTGCTGTAGGAGGTCCCAGGTTACTGTGGGCTGTAGCATCCCTGGGCAAGGCAATTGGTCTTGAGATGTATAAGAAAGCAGGCTGAACAAACCAGAGGAGTAAGTTAATAAGCAACACTCCTCAATGGCCTAGTTTCAGTTCCTGCCTTTCACATTCATCCCTACATTGAATTCTTACCTTGGTTTCACTCAGTGGACTATAATTTAGGATAAGTAAAATAAACTCTTTCCTCTGTAAGTTGCTTTTGTTTATTATTTTTTTAAATGCAGCAATAGAAACAGAAAACTAAAATAGAATAAAATTTATATTTTATGTAACTCTAAATAGTGGTGCTTTTCTGGTGTATCAATAGATACTTTGTACTTGTATATAAAAATATTGACCTCTATATTGATATATTGGCATTGCTGTTCACCTGTAAAATCTGTGTATATATTTCTAAAAGAGTTGGTTACCCATAGGTTCATTCCATTTTTTTTTTGTAGATTTAAAGTAGATGTACAACCAAGGAAAATTTTGTGGCACATGTCTAGTGTTCCAGAAACCTTGACAGGCTAAGGTTTTATGATCACTTGAGTCCAGATGTTCAAAGCTATTATAAGAAAAATTTGCCATCTTTTTCACATTTGTTTTTGTTTTGGTGGGTTTTGTTTTGTTTTGTTTTTGTATTTTGTTTTGTTTTTAATGAGAAGCTAGAATCTTGGTCCAGTGATACAGACACTTACTGTGCAAGGATAGGAACCTGAGTTCAACTTTGACTGCCTTAAATCAAAAAGAAAGGCATGACAACATGCATGGCAGTGTTGTGAAGGATGTAGACAAGAGGATCAGTGAGGCTTGCTGGTTGCCAGAGTAGTTTATTTAGATTTGGTGGAAAGACCGTGTCTCAAAGTAATAGGGGGGTGATACAGCATGATTCATGATGTGTTTCCTGAGCCTCAATCTCAGTGCACAAGCACCTGACCCCCAGGCACAACACACACATAAACACACACACACACACACACACACACACACACACACCACCCTCTCTATATGTATACCACATAAACACTCAAAAACATCACATATATAGACTTCTGGTTTTTGAGTTAAAAACTGAGGTGGGTGAAGTGATATATTCTTATAATCTCAGTACTCTGCATCTGAGGTAGGATGGTTGAAATGAGTTTAACACCAGCTTGGGATACTTTATAACACTTCTGCCAGTCCTTCATAAAAAGAGCCTGTCTCAGAGACAGACAGACAGGTAGGCAGGCAGAGAGAAAGGAAGGAAGGAAGGAAGGAAGGAAGGAAGGAAGGAAGGAAGGAAGGAAGGAAGGAAGGAAGAAAGGAAGCAACAAAGGAAGGAAGGGAGAGAGGAGGAGAATGGAGGGAAAGGAAAGAATGAAATAAACAAAAAAAATTGAATTGGATCTCTTTTCCTATTCTTGTGGCTCTCTCCTTTTCTTTCCCTTAACTGACATATTGTGAGTTAGGCCTACTCAATAATATTAAATTAGAAATGGCAAAATTGGATACCTTTACTGTTTTCTTATTTCTAGAAATATTTTAATATTATAACATTAATTATAATCTTAACTTCATAAGTAACATTTTTGTGGGGGTTCGTGTATTGCTGGCATTCTGTCCAATTTTTATCATGAGCAGATGCTGAACTTGATCAAACAACAAATGGTTTTAGAAGGAGACCATGTTCCAAACACAGCAAGACTGCAATCTGTTACTTAGACCCAGAACAACTTCAGCGATGCCATTTTGTTTCTCTTTTCCACAGTCTTAGCCTAGTGCTTGGAGCAAAGTAAAAATTCCCAGTCACCAAATGGATCAGAATAGCAAGTGCCCTTAGGGAAATGTGACTGTTTGCTGCTGATTTCACATGTTTTCAAACATTTACCTGTGAGTAGTACTGAAAAAACCTGATGAGTCTCTGGCTTTAATAATACAATGTGATGATTGGGTATAGAATTTTTTGTTTTACCTCTAACCAGAATATGTCCTCAAAATTCAACACATACTATTGAGGCAAAACAGGCCAGATATTTGAGGACTTTCAATTCTTCAGTCTATCAGTACTCAAGTTTTTTTTTTTTTTTTGGGGGGGGGGGGGTAATTCAGCTAACCACTTTTGATACGTATATGAATTTTACTACTTTGTAGATGAGAAGGCTAGGCTGATTTCATGACAGACTTCAAATTGGCAGTTAAGGACACTAAGTCTAAGAAATGGATGGGTCCAGGCAAGCCCAGGCATGTCAATTACTAATAGAAAAAAAATGCAGGCTCCAGCTTTTATGCCCCCATAATGGTTCTGGAATGCCTAGACATAGAGTAGGATAAAGCTCATCTACCCTGGAATTTTAATGTTCTTTAAATCAGGCCTGCAAGCTCAATTGGTTGTCACTCTCTATCTTGGTTATGGGAGACTCCAGCATGCTAGACTTCTGCAGAATAAAACACTCTTTGCATTTGCACACTATTTTAGTGTGGGTGTCATTTTTCAGTGAATCATGGACCCTTTCATAGGGATTTCTATATAATTAAATTCTACAATAAGAGCTGGAGAAATGGCTTATCTGTCAAGAGAACTGGCTGCTCTTTCTGAGGACTCCCTTTGATTCCCAGCACTCTCATGGCATCTCACAACCATTTATTTCACAAGTAGCAGGAATCTGACACCCTCTTCTGGACTCCAAAGGAACTATATGCACATGGAACATACATATAACATTGATAAAAACAAAAATAAAAAAATTGAAAGAGTTCAATTCTCCTATAAATTATCGGTTTGTTATAAATTTATTGACTTAACACATGAACTATAATCAGTAAAAAAAAAATAGACCTGTTTTTAAAGCTTAGTATGATTTTTATAAGTGGACAAACCCTTAAGACATGGTGATTCAATGTTTGATCTCTATAGCTAAGCTTATGTTTATCTATTGTTTGGTGGGTTTTGGGGTGTTTTGTTTGCTTGTTTGTTTGTTTCTGTTTAACTTTAAGAAAGGCATGTTGGGTTTTTTTCAGTATCATTTGAATGGTTGGTGAACTAAAAGCAACATGTGGACTGAAAGAATCCAGACAGGAAGATTGACTTGGCTGATAACACCAGTGAAAGCTCCTGGTAGGGGAGCCACCTACAAAATCCTGCTGGTATCTGCCTGTTCCAGGCTGAAACTGCAGGGGAACTCACCTCTTCTGCAAATTAGGCTTGTTCCCTAGGTTTCTGTCCAAACTAGGTGAAGACTTTGAAACGACTCCTCTCCCTGACTTCTGAGATGAATTCCAAATTATCTGTGCCCAAGGACACCACTTTGGCATGCCTAATATCAAAACTCAAAACCTTAGGTCCTACTGACCTCAGTCTCATTACTCTTATGTGGCTTTCTAGTCAGATCTGTCCCCAGTATCAACTAGAGAGAGCCACACCTAGCCTGAATTAGATATTTTCTACTTTCAAATCCTTAATTGGCAATTGACTGCAGTTCCCCACCTTTAAGTTTCATTTCTAGCCCTCTTCTCCCTTTATTCCTTCCTTTTAATGCTTCAGATTTATCAACCAGAATGGCTAAACCTGATTCCCCAAACCCACTTTCTCTCAGATGTTAATCTCACTGATGAGGCCCTTCTTCATCAAAGTGGAGCAAATTAAGGAATGTTAGCAATTTTTCCTGTGGTGTTTAAGTCAATATGCTGGCTCTAGATAGGATGTTGCCTTCTCAAGCCCATACCCTGTGTTAGGCTGGTCCTGTGGCTCTGACAAGGAAGAGAAGAGCAAAACAGCCCAATTCTAACCCCGTCCTGAAACTGGCTTGGAAACATTCCATAGAAGTTATTCCCTAAAGCGTCTTTATACCTTCTGCAACTCTGAAGAAACTCCCTGTTTCTAGCTACTTTAACAGCTATTTATAGTCTCAGCTTGCATGAACTGAGACCATAAAATTCCTTCCTTTGTTTCTTTAGTTTGCTATTTTGCTCCTATCTGCCTACACTATAGGGTACCATCTTCTCCTATTTCTATTCTAGCATATATAATTGAAGGATCTTTTTAAAGAAGAAGTCATAAAAATCAGCGTTTGATCTGCAAAATCAAGTACTTCCCTCAAGTACTTCTGCTCCCTCAAGTACTTCCGCCCTAATAGTGAATGGGCTCATATCACCATAGAGCTAAGATCAATTTGATCAGAAAATCATCATGTGGTTTGATCACTATATTTTCTAAGGATTTCATAAAGAATTCAAATGCCATGTGACTTCACCACTATCTTAGTAAATGATACAACATGGTACAAACCAAAATGCTGATACCCATAAAATTTCTCATTGAGTCCTCTGGAGATTATTATACTTCTTTTACATTAGAATAAGGAAAGACCATCAGACCTCTAACATGTTCATTATGTAATTTTGACACAGGTTTTATATAATACATTTACTGGCTCTAAGGAGAACCCAAATTTTTCTGGGAATGATCCTCCAGCAGTAGCATCCTAACAAAGGGAGCTTTGAGATTTACTGATCACAGCAGAGATACAAAACACAAATTGCCAAGTGCTAGGCAAGTTGCTGCCAATGAGGAGCTGATACATAGACTCTGTTGAATCTCAGTGCCCACTATGCCAGTCTGGTATCTCCAGGTGGATTTTTCTCTGAGATATCATGTTTTCCACCCTCCAAGAACCCCTATACTCCAAATACATTTCTGCCTGACCTAACAATACAGAAGTTCCTCTTTCACAATAAAAATATGAAAATATATTCTTAACAAAAAATAATGCTCAGAATCTTGGTTTATTAAAATATATTTTCTGAATGATTTTGTACATAACGACTGTCCACATGTGTTTGTGAGGAATTATTTGTCTTTTTGTTTTGGTTTTGTTTTGTTTTTCTGATGCATCTAGTACCAAATTGACTTAAATCTAAATAGTCATGCAAACTAAAATTGTTAATGTTATGGGATCAATTTAGATCCAACACATTTCAAACAGCAGGGCAATAAATAACAAAAATTTATTGTAATGAGGCTGATATTGATTGATCAGGGACACAGAAAAGACATAGGAGCTGAACTGTGACTGAGTCAGAATGTTACACAACTTTTAAGCCTGAAAACTATAAACATCTGTGCTAAGTTTCAGGTACATTTTCCCACCAATCAGGATTCAGGGAGAGGAGACTTTCCTAGAAACATTTCCCTGTTCTCATTGGTTGGTTTACTCAACTGTGGTAGGGCAACTTGCCAAGCATTCATGTCTCAACTTGCCAATTAACTTACCTACCTGTATATGTTTTTGTGCCAAGCAGAATGCCAGTTACCTAGGGAGGTCTTGGGAATTTAAACTTTATTTGACCCATATTCAAAATAAAAGTTTTAATCAAAATGATTTCAATTTAGTTCCTTCTTAAATTAACTTGCCCACCTTGATTTTTGTTCATAGTAAAAAAAAATCCTACATGAAACAAACATTTATTTAATATGGTGTAGTGTTTTCTTTTACAAAAAAATTCTACATGAAACAAGGATTTATTTAATATGATATAGTGTTTTACAAAAAATAGATGAAATGCTATCATAAAAAGATACTTTCTTATTTTATTTTTTCACATCTGTGAAATAAGACACATCTAATTTACTAAAATTTAATCTTAATAAATCATAAAAATATTAGGATTATCCCTTTCATGACTATACATGAAATGAACTACTTAGACTAATATCAACATAAAAGAATTTTCATTTATTTACACATTATATCAATAGAATTTTTACATTAAGTGCATAGTCTTATTGTAACTTGTTATGCACTTTGATATACCTAGGAGACCTGCTCTTTTCTGAAGGTAAATTGGGGGAATAGATCATGGGGAGAGAAGAGGTTGAAGAGGGTAGTATAGGAGGAGGGAGAGAGGGTAGTATAGGAGGAGGGAGAGAGGGGAACTGTGATCTAGATGTAATATATGAGAGAAGAATAAGTAAAATAAAGTAAAATGAAATAAAATAAAGTGTACCAAATGAGGATCAGAAACAGGAATATTCTTGGACATGTAACTGTCTATCCTTTAGATCAATAATAATTTTATACATTAAAAGCATACATGTGGAGTTTAGTTCTTATTATTTTCTGTTGCAAAGAGAGTGAACAAGAATTTACTTTAAACATAGTAAAAATTTTAAAACAAAATGACCAAAGACAAAACTATATTTAGTCAGTATGACCACATAGTTAAAATAAATGAGATGGCTAATGCTCCTGAAACTTTTCTTGGCAAAATTATATGAATTTTTAAATTTAAAATTCTATCCAAGGTTAAAACAATCAGTATGCTTCTTTAGTAATTCAAAGGCCTTCTGTCTTCAGAAACCATGCTTAGCCATATGAAATTTATCTGGACTATTTCTCTCTAAAGATTCTTCTTCTGATATATAGTCTCCTTATATTCATCCTAGGCAAAGTATAAGACCTTCCTTAGCTTGTGTCAGTACGGTACTGTCTATCCAGAGTTGAGAAAATGGGCCAATTTTCTTAAATACTTAGGCAAAATCTCAAAGCCGTGTATACCAGCTATGGAACACTATCTGTGTTTGGAATAGGACTCCTAACAGATGTCCAGAACTCCTAACATTTCTTTCCGTACTCTAACTACCCTATTCCCTTGAAAGGAGACTTCCAGATATTCTGTCATCAAACTCATAGATTTAGGAAATTATTCAGGATACTGAAGTAATATCCTTGGAATGTTGCTAGACAATCTTATAAAATGCTCAATATGGTTCTATTTCTTCTTTAAATTGTCAATTAAGATGCTGACTTTAACTGAATTCTTTTTTAAAAGGTCCAGATTCCTTATGCCAGAAGTGTGGTACAACAAAAAGATGATCACAAACTCACCTTATCCTTCTATAGGCTTTTGTACATGGTTCAACCAGTTGTACAACTATATTTAATTTTATCAAACAAAACATGTTAACCATTGTGTTAATTTTGTTCTCATTAACTTCATCTTTCAATATTCCCCACAAGATTGTAATAAAGAAGACCCAATGGTTGATTCTGAACTTATGCTGACCAAAGGAAAAAAATCTCAAGCTCTTCGACCAAACCAATGGCCTTATAGCTTGTAGTTCCTACAGTGACAAAATTCACCAGTCTTGCTAACACCTAGAAAAAGTTTACCAGACCTTTAAATGGTTTTCTTGCCTATTATCTTCCTCCAATAAAGGGAAAACTTCCTTGACTATATTCATTTTTTTAAAGATTTATTTATTTGACGTGTATGACTACACTGTAGCTGTCTTCAAACTCATCCCCCCAAACACACACACACACATACACACACACACACACACACACACACACACACACACACACACACAAGAAAAATGCATCAGATCCCATTACAGATGTTTGTAGGCCACCATGTGGTTGCTGGGAATTGAACTCAGAATCTCTGGAAGAGCAGCCAGTTCTATTAACTGCTGAGCCATCTCTCCAGCCCTTGTATTCTTAACTATGCTTTCAGTAGGAATTACAGTAATACTAACAGTTTTACTTTCTGTGTGATACAGCTATCACTTCATTTGCATAGCATGGTCCAAGAATACATATTATCACCAAATGATTGTCATATGTCCTGGATATTTGCCATCTATTAAGTTTTATTATGGCCCCTCCTTTAAGGGACTTTAATCTGCTGCCCTTTCTAAATCACCCCTTTTGTCAGATCAAAACAGTTAAGAAAGATCCAGACTTCCAAACTTCTTAAATCAGTTTGTGTGACCTCTGAAAAGGGGTTAATGGGTTATCCAACTCATCCTTCTACTTACCACTCTCAGCCATTTTCAGAAGTAAAACAGCTGGACTGAGGTTTCTTTACTTCAACTAACCTCTCTGTCTCACCAGGCCTCAGAAAACCTTGAAGACATCTCAGATCATCTTAATGCCCTTCAAGACCAATTTGATTCATTGGCTGTCACAGGATTCCAAAATTAAAGAGGATTAGATAGCTAGACTACCTCCCAAAGATGGGAATTCTGCCCTTCTTCAGAAACAATGCTGCTTCTGCACCAATAAATATAAACTGGCTCAAGATGGGGCCTGAAAAGATAGGGAAAAGTCAACAAATTCAATGACATTCAATGACAAGACTTCCGCTTCAGATAGGCTTTTGTTTCCTCCCACTTTGCCACCAATCACCACTCCTTTTCCCAATATTATCATTATATTTAAGTTTTTATTCTTTTTAAAAATGTTTTAATTACTGAACCCACCTCCCTTAAAATAACCAGAACCCCCCCCCCACCTTCATAACTGAATAGGAATATCCCTTCTTAAGCCCTTAGTGGTTCTTAACCTACAACAGCTCCATTTGTCCCTGGTACATTTGCAGGAAGGTGTTTTGGATTCTGTGGAGGAGTTCAGGCTACAAGGTATCTTGATTCCTTTCACCCTAGATCAGAATTCTTTTCATTAGTCCATTATTTTCTCCTATTACCTTCCACCCAGGCTCTGTAACTCCCTGTTGCTTCTGCTAGTTTTGTTTGTTGCTAAATTTCCCTGGTTGTGAAATTAATCACTGTTACCAGATTTGACTGAATCTGTAATGAGAATTTCTTCTAACATTTTTGACCAGTCTTCCACTACAGTCCTTGGCTTCATACACTGCTACTCTTACTTTTACCCCCATCTCTAACATTCAAAGTGGACCATCTTTTTATTAGTCACAACCACTGTATTTTCCCTTCTCCCATTGATGATGATTCTCCTATAGACACTATCTAACCTCTCAACTATCTGTGCGAGAGAGCGAGATACCCCCTCTTAAACAAAACTCACTGGTTCTTTAATGCAGCCAGTTCCACTAAGTTGTTCAGCTGCTGGGTTTGTCTGTTCACTAAGGTCCATTACTCCTGGAAGGATCATCCTTTATCCACATGCCCTCTCAAGCTACAATTTTTACTTAATGATTGACCCATTCCTAGGTCCTATACTAATGAGCTTCCAAGATGTTCCAGGTTCTTACTATACCTTAGTGTTTCCACAATCCTGAAAAAGGAGCTATCACTCTCCTCAAACTTACCAACACTACTTACATTCCTTCCCATTCTGCATGAGTCATCTCTAAAAATAATTACCTTCTGTTTAGAGAAACAAAACAAATCCTTTCCTGCCCTGTATTAGGGCCTCTATCTATAAACACTTCCTCCTCTCATTGCTTCTTCTCTGTGTCCTCTCCTCCTACTTCTCCTCCTCAAGCCTTCACCTTCCCGAGTAATCTCTCCCTTTCACTCTGGAATCAAATTATCCATTTTCAATCCTCAGATGATTACTTTTCAAAAGTTGCTACAGGAATTCTTGGCAGCAAACCCATATCCACCTCAGCCACTCAAGTTAAAACTCTTCTACTATACAAAGTCAACCCAACTTAGGTGCCATAGATTTAGGGACAAAGCCTACCCTTTCCATCCATTGTATCCCTCTCATAAGAAGCAGCCATTGAACAAATAAAATAATATTTTTTATATTATCTAAGGGTCTGAAATGAAGGATTAATGAGCTAATGGTCTCAGGTAGACTAAGACATGGAACCTGGAACTCAACTAGTAACACCCATGGAAACTTCCGATAAAGAGATTGATACACCAAACCCCTTGGTATCTACTACTTTGAGACCCAAATGGAACGAATCTGTAGATGGAATTTACCATCTCAAATTTCTTCTTTTTACTCTCTAAAACTTCAAATCCCCACATGCCATGCTATGTGCAGTCTCTGCTTCCCCAGGGTCTTCAGCTCTTTAGTTGTTCTTATTAAAGAAACAATTTTGCTTCTGGAGATGCATATCTGCCTTCTGCTACTTCCACATTGCCATCATCAATCCCCATCCAACACCATTGACTTCTGGCTTGTCTGTTTGTTTGTTTATTTATTTATTTTGTTTGAATCAGCATTTGCTATGACTTTTAACTTCATCATAGTTTTCTGCATTAAAGTTTATTAATGTTATAACTAAATTGTCTAATGCACCTTTAAGAGCATTATTGTCTTTTATTCTTTCTGTTACATGTTCTTTAAAGTGTATTACTAAAAATACTGCCTTCTTGTTCTTGATTTTTATGTGTGTCCCACTTCCAAGTCTTTTATTTCAATTTCTTGAACTACATTATATGTGCTCTATTTAAAGAGTTTTAAATTATAGCTAAACTCAAATAATAGTATGGTAAAATACCTAGTTGTATTTATGAAAATTTTACTAAATTCTTATTATTTCTGTATATCTTTCTCTTGTTTTTTTTTTATAGATTTATCACTTTGTCAATGATTCTTGCTTTGTCTTTATTTAAATTTCTCCATCAATATGGAAATTCTAGTATGTTTTTTGATTACAATAATTTGTTCATTTTTTTTCGGTCCTTTGTTGTTGTTGTTATACTTTGTCTTTGTGAAAGATCTGTACAAGAAGAGCTTCAAGTCTTAGGCTTTTTTTTTTAATTCTTCACTCATATATTACATCCTGCCCACAGTTTTCCCTCTACCCTCCTATCCCAGTCTCCCTTTACCATCTCCCCCCTTCTACCATCTTTTTCTTTCCCTTCAGAAAGGGCAGGCCAACCTGAGATATCAACCAAACATGACATGTCAAGTTCCAATAAGACTAGGCACCTCTCCTTTACATTAAGGATGAACTGGGCAATCCAATAGGAGGAAAGGGGTCCCAACAGCAGGCAAAAGAGTCAGGGACAGCCCCTACCCCCATTACTAGCAGTCCCGCGAGAAGTCCAAGCTACACAACAATACAATAATGGCAATATTTCTCAGATTTGTCTCTCAGAATATGTGGCCTTTGTATATAGAAAGACTAGGTATTCTGTGCGGTAATTTTTGTACCCTGCTACTTTGGTGAAGCTATATATCAGGTGTAAAAGTTTCTTAGTGGAGTCTTTATAGTGTTTTCTATGTATAAAGTCTCATCAACTAAAAAGAAAGCATGATCTGTCACAGCTTTCCTGGATATCTTTTGCATTGAATTCTTTAGATTTAACATTTATTTGAATGAGGTATCCATTTCTCTTACTTTATCTTCACCACCCGAAAGTCTCTCATCCATATCTTTTAATCTGTTGGGGAGGCTTACCTCTGAGGTTTTTCTTTGACATTCTGAGTTTTTTTACTTCCAGTTATATTTCAGCTTGGCTTTTCTTTTTAGATTGTATTTGTTCATTAAATTTACTTTCATGTCTTATTGTTTTCATTTTACCATTTATCTATTTATCTTCCTTTATAAATTATGAGATTTTCTTATTTAACCCAACAACATTTGTGTGTGCATGTGTCATGGGTATAATTATTATTATACCTATCTTCTATGTTGATATTTTGTGTTTGTTATTTGTTTTTTATGTTCTGTGCAAGTTGTTTATTCATTTGGAAAAGCCAATATTTTTGGGAAATGATAGAATTTTAAAATATCATCCAGTATTTCAAGTACATCTAAGAAGCACACGTATAGGTATGAAATTTATTAACTAAAGTAGATACATTGGAATACTATCTTTACTTCTTTTCCTACTTTCTGAAGCTTTATATAGTTTGTTTTATAAATTTTAACTTTTGCTTATTATTACTGTCTTATGGTGTGTGTGTACGTGTATGTGTGTGTGTGTGTGTGTGTGTGTGTAGGAATATGGAGGTGCCAACATTTCAGGAGTTGGTTCTGTCCTACTTTTTTGTTTGACAAGAATACATACTTAAAATATAAGTAAGATTATTGTAGATTATTCACATATTTATTCTTTTCCATAGGCTATATTTACATAATAGATTATCCCCTGAGTTGAAAGTTTATAGATTCCTGTGAAATATATAGGTGATATGTATATAACATCCATGTCTAAAAAATCACTTAAAACATAATAGAATAATTGTGTTTTATTTTTCTGTGTAAATTGTAGGAAATTGACCATATACAGATGTCACACCATTTACCATATATACATTGTATATGTGTACCAACTTATTATAATACACTCCAATGAATATATATTATTAAAATTTTTAAAATAAAATACACTTAACATGAGAATAGGCTTTCAAAAATAAAGTAAGAATTCCATACAAATTAAATATCCATATACCTGGGATGATAGTTAAATACTAACTGAATGTAATTAGCCTGAGCTTGAAATGTGTTATAAATATGACCTTAGTTGTTATAGTATATTATATTTACATATTTAAATGTTATATAATATTATATAATATTTGAATATTACTTATAAAGTAGAGTGAACATTTACTTCATACAAGTCTGCCATTTGACACTGTAAGAAAAAGGAACAGATAAACATGACAAATAATGTTTTGTTCCTACAGACAGAACATTCAACTTAATGAATGATAGTATGAAACTTAAAGGCAATATTTCCAAAATTAAAATGAACTGGTTTTAAGGGAAAATAAAACATATTTTTATTGGATATTTTATTTATTTACATTTCAAATGTTATTCTCTTTCCTTGTTTCCCCTCTGGAAACCACCATCTCATCCTCCCTCTTCCTAGCCCACCCACTCACTCCCACCTCACCACTCTGGCATTCCCCTACACTGGGGCATCGAGCCTTCACAGGATCCAGGGCCTCTTCTCCCAGTAATGACTGACAAGGCCATCCTCTGCTCCATATGCAGCTGGAGCCATGGGTCCATCCATGTGTACTCTTTGGTTGGTGGTTTAGTTTCCAGGAGCTTCGAGGGGTCTGGTTGGCTGATATTGTTGTTCTTCCTATGGGGTTGCAAACCCCTTCAGCTCCTTCAGTCCTTTCTCTAACTCCTTCGTTAGGGACCCTGCACTCAGTTCAATGGTTGGCTGCAAGCATGCACCTGTTTTTCTCAGGCTCTAGCAGAACCTCTCAAGAGACAGCTATATCAGGCTCCTATCAGCAAGCACTTCAAGGTTATACTTAGGTAAACAGCACAGGACCTTCTTCTTTGCTCTGCAAATACCCCATGCTATTTCAGATAAGGAGAGGCTTTCTCTCTGAGGTTCTATAGGCAACACCATGAAGGCCCAAGAACTTTTAAAAATGTTTCCCTAAAAGAAGCTACACTTTCTTTTTTTTTTTTCATTAGACAGTAACTCAAATTTATTTTTACATGATCAAATAGCATATAATATATAATATTTATGCTTATATAGATACATAATACATAACATAAATTATATAATACGTGATATAATATAATTTACAAATCTTACAAATTAAAATACAAACCCAAAGATATATATTTACTACTTAAATTGTACCATGTATCATTTGCAAAACAGTTATGTTGAGAAATTGGTACTTGATGTTGAAGCATCTGAATTGTAAAAAAATGAAGCTACACTTTCAAATGGAAAACTTCTACAGAATTGGTTAGCTAGTTAGAACAATGATTATGGAGAATTTAAATTATATTGGCTGTCCTTAGCCCCTAAATTAGCTATTCTTTTCTAACTTCTTATTAGACCTGAGATCCTGTAACTAATAGATACAACCCTTTGTAGTGTATTAATTTAATAAAGTGACATTCCTACCAACTAAAGGGTGGAGTCATCAGCATCTGAAGCCCACAACTGAGTTTTTTTCTGTTTTGCTGTATCCATTGCTTATTTGATGCTTCTACATATATATTTGAAATCTGCTAGGATTTATACATTTCTTTGTTATGTTACTATAAAAACTTCATGAATTTACTTCCACACTAGAACATAGAATTTGGGGTAACCAAAATCTGTATTCCTAGGACATAGTCATTCATATTTGACTCCAGAATGAACTATCTCTCATCCTTTGTATGGTGAAGACTGTGTTTTCATTCCAACATTTCCATTTCATTTCATATGTATGCATTATGTCTCAGAAAAACGATTCCTCACCACTGCTGAGCAAGAACTTGGTTTGTGAGTGCCTTTCTATTCTCAACTTCTAACAATATTACAACAATTGCTCTGACCAAAGTGGTATATTATTTGTTCATCCTTTTAGAATTTTAGATGTCAAATAGAACTAGTTTCTATTAATGGACAGGGGATATCAAATTAATTGAATAATATGCAATAGAAGCAAATAAATGAAAGATATAAGTGGAATACATCTAGAAAGGGTCTGGACATTCATAAATGTTCTATAATTTCAGACCCAGGGAAGGTAATCAGGGGGTGGTGTTTGGTCATTTCTTATGAAATCATGAACTACCTTGGTCAAAGATCCAAATAAAAACAGTTTAGGCTTCCTTTCCAAATGGCAGGTCTATAATATTTTTTAAAAGTCCGATATCGTTCTTGGGAATCCCACCAAAATGACATATATTTCTGAGTTTGTGACATCAGTATATTTTCAAAAAGCTAGTACTTTTTGTAACATACATTATAATTAATCACTCTCATTACATAAATTGTTTTGTGATGTTATCACTGTCTTAAATATTTGATTTGATATGTAAAACACTCATTTAGAACAAGGGTGATGCATAATTTTCCTTTTCATTTATTCAGTCTGCATAGTGACTTGGTATCACACATGTTTAATATGAAATTCCAAAATGAATTATTGTGATAAATTTTATAGCCTCAAAAACAAGATGGAAAAGAAATCTCACATAGGAACCAACATTTCTTTTCATTTTCTATTTCCTTTTATTTGGCACATATAGAATAACAAAATAGAACTTGAGAGGTTAGAGTAGAATCTTAATGAAACTTAGCAAACGAAGGTGACTTCGGCTTTTTATTGCTGCACAAAACATCATGACAAGGAAGCAAGTTGGGCAGGAAAGGATTTATTCAGCTTACATTTCCACATTGCTCTTCATCACCAAAGGAAGTCAGGATCTGATGCAACTCAAGCAAGTCATGAAGCAGGAGCTGATGCAGAGATCGTGGAGGGATGTTACAAGCTTGCTTCCCTTGGCTTGCTCAGCTTGCTTATAGAACCCAGTAATACCAGTCCAGGGATGGCACTACCGAAAATGGGCCCTCCCACCCTTGATCACTAATTGAGAACATGCCCTTTCAGCTGGATCTCATGGAGGCATTTCCTCAAGGGAGGCTCCTTTCTCTGTGATAACTCCAGCTTGTGTCAAGTTGACACACAAAACCAGCCAGTACAATTGACCTCTTGTCAACTTGACACACAAACACATCACTGTTAAGTCTCAACCCTTACTTTCTTACTCATCCCCAAGATCTAAATAACTTTAAAAGTCCCACAGTCTTTACAAATTCTTACATATTAAAATTTCAATCCCTTTAAAATATCCCATCTCTTTTAAAATTCAAAGTCCTTTTACAATTCAAAGTCACATGTTAGCTCCAATAAAATACTTTCTTCCTTCAAGAGGGAAAAATATCAGGGCACAGTCATAATCAAAAGCAAAATAAAACTCTAACTATACAATATCTGGGATCCACTCAAAATCTTCTGGGCCGCTCCAAAGGTCACTTCTCCAGCTCTGCCCTTTGTAGCACACACCTTGTGGTGTTCTAGGCTCCATCTGCCTGTAGTCCACTGCTCTGCTGTTCTTGGTGATCAGCTCATGGTACTGGCATCTTCAAAACACTGCTGTCTTCTGCTGTAACTAGGCTTCACCAATAGCCTCTCAAAGGCTCTCTTCATGGTGCCAAGCCTCAGTTCCTTTGCATGACCTCTTCAATCCTGAGCCATCAACTGCAACTGAGACTGCACCTTCACCAATGGCCTTCCATGACCTCGAACAGAGTCGAGCTTCAGTTGTTCTTCATGATCCCTTCATGCTTTCAAAACCAGTACCACCTGGGTGACTCTTAAACATTACCAAGTCCAGCTGCAGCACTAGGTACAATCTTGGCCGTCTCTGGAACACAGCTTCTTTGTGATCTCAGAAAACACTTCCCAGAAGATTTCACTTCAATGATGCTGGTGTTTTCTTAATCACCACTAATTTCTTACTTCCAACTAACCAGCATCAATATTCCCAGCAATGCAAAGGTTTTACTTTAGTAGTTCTGGTATCTTGTTAATCACAGCTGATTCTTCAGCCCCAGCTAACCAAAACCACAGAATCTTTACAACCAAAATACCAACAGTCCTGATAGATTCTTTAATCTTCCCTCTGAAATTTCACAAGCAAGACTTCCATCTTCTGCACTATTCTCAACTTTATCTTCAAAGCTCCTACAGAACATTCCATAGAGGTCTTAACACCCAATGGCTCTTCTAGCCCAAAGTTCCACAGTCCTCCCCAAAACATGGTTAGGTTGTCACAGGATTGCCCCACTATTTTGATATCAATTTGTGTTAGTTAGGGTTTCTATTCCTGCATAAAAGATCATGAACAAGAAGTAAGTTGGGGAGGAAAGGGTTTATTCAACTTACACTTCCACATTGCTGTTCATTACCAAAGAAAGTAAGGACTGGAAGGATTTTCACTATCTCTTCATTATCAAAGTAAAAAGGATGTCATTTTGTTTTGAAGAGAGGCACATCTTCATTTATAGCACGTTATCTTAGAACATCTATGTAGCCAAGGGAGAATTACCATAAACTCTTGGACCTTCTGCTCCTACCTATCAGTTGTGATACTGTGCCTGGCTATAAAGAACATTTCTAAAGTCAAAATTAACATGGCAGATTTACTTGCTTTTGAAGCCACCATTTTTAACAGGAATACTGGGTTTTGAGAAAGTTTGTCATGTTGGGTTAAGCACAGAATAGAACTTTCTTGAGTATAGTTTGATGTAGAACACATGGCTTCCCCCTTATGGCTGGGTGTCTGGTGTGAAGGTTTTTAAAACTATTTTTTCTTGAGTTTTATTGATTTCATGACAAAAAAAACCCACTTAAGTATGGAGGAGGAGAAAAGGTCTTCCATATGTGTACTATTGGTTGAAATCTAGAAACATTGTCTGTCAAAGAATTTAAACAAAGTTAATTAAAAAAAAAAAGAAGAATTAGCTGTTTCCCAGAAAAATCTCTGTAAAATGTAGTTGGAGTCATATACAAGGCTTTGTATAGTAAAACTACTGGTAACATAAGCTTATAATTTAAATCTAAAACATAATAATAAGTATCACCAATTTCTGATATATAATATAGATATGTAAAAATAAATGTACTTAAAGAAAAAACCACGATTGACAGAAACTTTGGTAGGTCATAGCTTGTCTTGTATAGCAAAAGCATCTAGCCAAGCCACAATATAAAATGATCCAGCAGGAAATGTACACACAGAAACATATGCCTCGAGTAAAAGAAAAACAGTATGAACAAAAGAAAACACAGACAAACTAAAGCGAAGGGAAGATCATATATGTGATGCATCTAATGATGATTTCACTAGCTTAATCTGTTTTCAAATACAATTTTGGATTTGTTGGTTTGTTAATTTAAGTTTCAATATTATAATGTCAGTATTTGTCTTGTGTAGCAGTTTTCTTCCAGACTGAATCATTCCATCTTACAGGAAAACTCCTTCAGACTGAAAGTAAACAATATAAAATACATTCAGAAAGTTCTTCAAACTAATCAGACAGATTTAGTAGGGTTCTCTTTCATCCAGAGTATTTAAGCAGTAAATACTAATGAGAATCATTGACAGAAAGACAAGTTGTAAGAAGACTCTATGAGAAGTCATGGAGCCTGAAAGAAGTAGAGACCAGCTGAACTGTCTGGAAGAAGGTTAGGTTAACTGAGCTATCTGGAAAGGACACTACAAATGTTTGAACTGCCTGAAGGCTGTAGAGTTGCTGTTTCCAGCTTTTGTGACTTTTGTTGGCTTTTGTGATCCAGCTGTCTTTGAGTGATTTCTGCTCCTATAAGTAACAATTCATCTATAGTCCTAAAAGTTATCTTCTCAGAACAAAGGTCTCTGCTGCTTAGGGAAATTTTCTTTGATGTCTTCATCCACCATCACTATCATATTCCATGTTCTCCTGCTCATTCCTATCATGTCCATTTAATTTACCTAAAAGAACACTAGCTCTCACTCAATTTTGTTTCTTGTTTGTTTTGAGTCCAGGGTTCAAGTAACCCAAACTTGCCTCCAATTCACTGTGTAGCTGAGGATCATAAACTTTTCTTGCCTGTGTCTTCCAAGTGCTGATATTAACCCCATTTTTCTACCACACCTAGCTGCTTATTCTCCCTTTTGAAACCTCTCCTGAACTTGTTCCCTACTTTGAGTTTGCATGTTATTTGCCTCATGCTTTGTCTACTTTTACTTCTTAATCAACTTATGTAACCCTCTTGCTACATTTTTTTCTAATTTGGTTTCAGGGTTCAAATAACTCTATTTTCTTAGTTCACTGATAATTAAGTCCATATTCTTAATTTATTACTGATTATTATATAGCAGAGAAGATATAAGATAACACTGTTCGTACATATAAACATCTAGACATGAAATTGGTTCGATCATAAGACAGTAGCTTTTCAAGCTACTAATGTTTCTGGTGATGTTTCTGGTGATATTACAGCCCTTCTTTTCAGTTTATTTGAATATAGAGTCTTTGTTGCTTGGAAGATGGCTCATTCAGAAAAACAAACAAACAAACACACACACAGTAGATACCTGAATTTAGATGGAGCGAACTCATATTCAAAACTTGAGCTAATTGCACAGGCTCATAATTCCAGCATTGAGTAGCCATGTATATACTCCAGACTTGATGAAAGACCATCTCCAAAATTATGGGGAAAATGACTGAGGGTGACACCAGCATTGACCTACACATATTTGAGAAAGAGAGAGGAAGGAGAAGGAGAAGGAGAAGGAGAAGGAGGAAGGAGAGACAGAAGGAGAAGGAAGATGGAGGAGAGGGGAGAGGGAGAAGAAGAGGGGAGAGGAAGAAGGAGGGGGGAGAGGGAAAAAAGAGGGAGAGGGAGAGGGGAGAGGGACAGGGACAGGGAGAGGGAGAGGGAAAGGAGATAATCATCTACTCTGGAATTGTCCAGCAGATGAGGCAAACTAAATGAATATTTCCATGCCCAGCATCCACAGTTTAAGCCTTGGGTAATAACACAGATTATAATGCTGTAGAAAACTCTGGAAAACTCTCAGAATTAAGTAAGTCCTGGTAAATTGTAGGAGTTAAGGTGTTTATGAAGCATAATTTACAGTGCTATTCTAGTAAGGTATAGTTCTCTAGTTTCCATCTATTTCTCAGAAAAATACTCTCTGTCCTTAGAAATATCACTTCAACATTCAATAGTTTGTCAGATGTCAAGGTAGACAAAATAATGTCACAACCTGTGTCCTGTGTTTTCTTAGTTTTCAGGTATGATTCCTTCAATATATAGCGAGGAGAAGCATTTGATTCATTTGATTTACAGGATTTATACATGGCAGCTAATTTTTTTTTTTTTTTTTTTTGGCAGCTAATTTCAACATAGAAGACCGTGATTAGGAAAGGCTAACAAATACCCACCTCTGAAACAAAGAAACAAAAGAGGTCACATAATCATTTCAAAGCTAAATTTTAGGCCTGCTAAAAATCAAAGACTCACAAAAATGTTTTTTAAATGACTTCTGGTAATAACCTTTGATCTCATTCTGAATCTCATTAAACAGGTTAAGGATTGAAACCTTTTGTAAAGCCTAGATGTTCTGAGAGGCATCATTATATCACAGCATACATATTACTGCAGTGGGGACCTCTCTCACTTCTGTTCCACTTTCCATTGATAATTAACTTGTTCCTTTATGATTGTGAATGTATTCACACTAATATTAGGACAATCTTTGCCACAGTATTAGAGTTACAGGGCAGTTGCTGACTTTCAGCTGAAGACACACATTCAAATGTGATGCATGTTACTGTGTAATTACCCACTTTCGAGCATCTTAGCTAGTGCTCTGCACTAGGGACCATGGGGCATAGCATCTGCCTCCTGGAGCTCCTCTTGCTCAGCCCTATCTTGTTTCACTTTCTGATATTTCCTGCTAATGTTGGGACAAACAATACAAACAACAAATCAAAGCATGCACTCATGCAACTTTCTTCAGGAAATGGGAAATAGAAGCCCAAATGTTAATCTTTGCTACTTTGTCCTTGATATTTCTTATATGCCTTATTATCTTCTTATAAAATGAAAGTATTATTCCAGATTAATTCGGAGAGTTGATCTTATATGAAATGGCTTGGCCAAAATCTAATTGTGTCGCTCATTCTAGCCAGTATATGAGCTCCTTAATATTTCCCTGCTATTCTTGGCACAGAATATCACTAAGGCAAGTGCAGAGGGCCTGCCATATGGCTCTTGCGATCCAGAGGACCTCAAATGATCGGTAAGTGAAGACTGCTGGAAAGGACTGTGCTCTGTCTTCTTTTACTTTCTGGCCTGGGTTTAAACCACTTTCCTTGTGTAATGTAAAAAGCCTGTATATTTGATTCAGGGATGAGGGGTATGTTTAACTCCACAAACAGTGCTGATTTACATTGCTACTGTCTTGTGAAAAAAATATTACTTAGCATAATCTGTTGGTTATACTTGTGCAAGGCAAATTTAGACAAGACTGGATACAAACAAAGTGGTTGACCATAGACTTTTCAGGTAAATTTAATGTTTCAGTTTAAAAGTCAGCTTTAGAAATTGTAAAAATAAAGAACATTAATACTTGCTTATCTGGGGCACAAAGGACTGAGAATGACATTAATTATAATTTAGGTGACAAGTCATAGGTCAGAATGACAAGCTTGAATTAAAGATGGAAAAATGAGGCCCTTATGTTCTGAAATATGAAGAGTGTGGAATCTATGGCATGGAGATAAACAGACAGTTGGCTATGTATGATGGTGTGGAGTTGACTTATGATAACTTTATTTTGTCATATGCCTTTTTTATCCGGAATTTTAAGTACTTGTGAATGAGTTATGTGCTTTTTAATTGGTGCCTAGAATACTCTATTACATAATAAGTTTTCTACAAACATTTATTTAATTGAACCTTACTTCAGTGTCTAATGCAGAGGCACTCAACATTTAAGCATTTGTATGCACTTTTTATACAAGGGGCATTAAATTATATTCAAAAGAACAGGGTATTTTGATATTGGTAAACACATGTGTATACTCTTGAAGGTTATTTTTGGAAGCCCATTATCATTTTCTTTAAGAGGGCAGTAAATTCTGAATGCATTTAGCCTCATTGCTCTTCCAATGAAATGAAAACACATTTTAAAATGAAAAACATTTTAAAGAACAACAAAAACATAGCAAAAATAAACGATCACAGACTTCTATTTTTCACAATGAAAATAAGAAATTGACATTTGGCTAGAATCAGTGGGGAAGTGAGTTCTAGATGTCACATTTTGTTAGTGGAGATAAGTGTTCCTTACAATATGTTTTCTCACAAAATGCTGGACCAGGGGGAAAGAGAAGAGTCACATCGAGATAGAAATGTTATGAGATGCTGGCAAGATAGAAATGAACTGACCTGTGTATTCAGAAAGGGTTCTGACAAAAAAGCTGAACTAAATGCAGGGGAAAAAATGAAGTGAGCAATCTCACTATAGCCATGTTTATATTGTGTAGCCAGGACAAATCAATTCCTTTAATAAATCCTTGATATATCAAAATTAGCTCCCATCAAGGCCTGGTGAGATGGCTCAGTGGGTAAGGACACTGACTGCTCCTCTGAAGGTCCTGAGTTCAAATCCCTGCAATCACATGATAGCTCACAATCACCCACAATGAAATCTGATGCCCTCTTCTGGTGCATCTGAAGACAGCTACAGTGTACTTATGTATAATAATAAATAAATCTTTTTAAAAAAAATTAGCTTCCATCAAGAAGTCATGAACATGACAGTCTACCTCTCTTCCTGTTAATGTGAAGATCAAGATACATTTCAATATAGTTGACTATAGGTTACTTCTCACAAAAGCCTTTAAACTGTTATTATTAAAAGTCAAGGGTTAAGCATGAAATAAGATTTCACAGTACATCACTTTCTACTTCATATGGCATATTCCAACACTCAAACAGTACAGACTTGGGAGTATTTTGGACTTTTAATATAGAGAGACCTTTTATCCTATCATTATACTATTATATCTTGTAGACACTATATAGTTGTATTTTTAGAACTAGCAGTTTAAATAATAATTATACCTCAAAAATATCTTCTTTTATTTATTGGTTATTTTATTTACATTTCAAATGTTATACCCCTTCCTGATTTCCCCTCTGTCAAACCCCTATCCCATCCTCACCCTGCTTCTATGAAGGTGCTCCCCCACCCATGCACCAACTCCAGCCTCACCACTCTAGAATTCTATGCTGGGTCACAGGAACAAGGGCCTCCCTTCCCATTGATGCCAGATAAGGCCATCCTCTGCTATATATCCAACTGGAGCCATGGGTCCCTACATGTGACTTTTTGGTTGGTGGTTTTAGTCCCTGCTAGCTCTCGGGGTGGATGGGTCTGGTTGGTTGATAGTGTTGTTCTTCCTATGGGGTTGCAAACCCCTTCAGTTCCTTCAATCCTTCCCCTAACTCCTCTATTGGGGTCCCTGTGCTCAGCCCAATGGTTGGCTAAATGCATAAAGCTATTCACATTTAATAGTTTAGAAACAGTTTACAATAATTATTACTACAAATGTTTGTTTGTTGCTACAATTTTTTTGAGGCAGGATCATACTTTGCTGTACACACTAACTTCTAACTTATTACTGGCCTTGTAGCTGAGCTTACTAAGAACTAGAGTCACAGGTTGTCCTCCCAATCTTTTATGTTTGTTTGGGTTTGTAAGCTTTCTATATATGACTGCCTGGTTTTAGTATTTATTTTCAAGCTTTAAGTCTTTCTCTGGGACTTCTAAGCCAAAATTTCCCAAGCTTTAATGACTAACAGTGATATCAGTATTAATCAACAATCTCCCCAGAACTATTTTTCAGAGTTCTCAAACTAAATTAAATTTAATGGCAAATCAAATTTTTTTATAGTTCCCCAAACCCAAGCTTGATCTTCTGGTAAATTTGGACTCTTTGTGCATCAAAGAAATGGTCTTTTCTCATTCTTTGATAGTGAATCTTTTGATGAAGTCACCAAGGTTTCTACATAGGATAAAGCTTTCTCATAATTATTATTATTATATATTATATATTATTATTATTTATTTATTTAATCTTTTTTACAGTCCAATCATTATCCCTTCACAGTCTGTCCTCCAATAGTTTCCCATTCCATGCCTCTTCCTCTATCTCCAAGAGGATGTTCCCACCCCCTAACTTCCATCCCACCACACCTCCCCACTCCCTGGGGCCTCAAATTTCTCCAGGGTTAGGTGTATCTTCTCTCACTGAGACCAGACCTCTGCTGTATTTGTGTCAGGGACCTCATAGCAGCTGGTTTGTGGCTCAGTGTCTGAGAGATCTCAAGTGTCCAGGCTAGTTGAGACTGCTAATCTTTTTATAGGGTCACCCTCCTCCTCAGCTTCTTCTGTTTTTTTTCCCTTAGTGCTATCAAGTGTATTTCTATTAACTATGAACTTTAAGATTTATGTGTATTTTATGTATCAATACATTAAGATAAAACACTCCTTCCTGGAGTGGGGAAAGCAGTCTACTAACACTTGTGAACCTCAGAAATCTCTGAAAACTACTAGATTCACAAGGTCTTCCCCAAGGTTAAAGAAACAGTAAGCAATTCCAAGGAAAGTGAATACTCTCTTCAGTGAACTTCTACTTATACATGGAACTCCATTGATATACTTTTTGATTTTTCACCCATGCTGAAGAGGCCTTTTATGTGGCTTAGCTTTGAGTCTACACATTCGTTATAGTAACCTCTTATCATGCTCTTACATATAATCTCAATAACTATTCACCAACTTATACTTGGGTGGGTTGAATAGTTTACTTTCTATGTCTTACCTACAGTAAATGAATGTAAGAAAAGTCACACAACACACAACACTAGCTTCACAATTAAAAGTTATGGAAAACTTCAATACAAATATCTTAGTAGTTAATAAGCTATTTATTTAATGATAAATATATTTTGAAAATTGCAAATAAAATAAAAACGTGCTGTGAAGTTTTTTCCATTTAAAGGTAGATAATAGATGCCCATGCAGTAGGACAAATTGTGTAATATTTGGTTATGTTTGGTGTTTCTATACCCCAGGAATTACAGTTGCAGTGAATATGATGTACATCCCATTCCTCACTGAGACTTCCATCTACTCATTTAGAATATGTTTTCTTCCCTCTATCCTCTTCCTTAGGCAATTGCCATTCATCCTACATTTTGAATAAACCTTCTTCCAATTAACCAAACATGTATTCTAAAGTTGCTAGGTACACTTTATAAACCAATATCACACTTAAAATAGTTGTTTTTCTATGCTAAATTTTAATTAAATTATGCAAAGTATTATACCATTATAGCATTGTAATGTAATCTTCATTGTAAAATTCTGCCCATTTTCACTATTTTGAAGTTTCTGTTAGTACCCATACACATATTAATACATTGTACGGTCATACAACAACTTATCATTTTTGCCATCATGGAATAAGCCTCTTTATTTTAAGTGAAATATTTCATCTTGTAATCTCTTTTACATAAGAGGAAAGTGGTTTTCTCAATAGTTCTGACATTATACTCTTTTATATGTGACATTTTTCTTCATCCATTTACTTCTAATCTGTCTTATTTTATTTAATGCATCTTTCTTGTAGACAGCTTATATTAGACTCAGTTTTTATTTGTTATATCATTACCATTTCTATAAGCTCTAGAAATAAGAATGGACAAAATGACCTTTCATAGTTAATACTTAGAATTATTTACCATTTTAGTAAATTACATATTTCACCCATCTATTCTAGATCTCCCAGCACTGACCTAGATACTTGTTATTTGTATTATATAGACACAAACTGAAAGCCCTATTGAACAATGTTGTAATATAATATTTACTATTAAATCTTCTATGTATTTTCCTTTTTTGAGGCAAGGTTTCTCTGTGTAGTTCTGGCTGCCCTGGAATTTCCTCTGTAGGCAAGACTAGCCTTGAACTCTCCGATCTGCCTGCTGGGATTAAAGCATGTGTTACAACCAGTAAATCTTCTATATATTTTCAAAGAATAAAAATAGAAAAGTAGCCTTCTTTAAATAGGAATTATTAATAGTTTTATTCCTCCATTCTTAAATTTCTGTATGACATCTTGAATACTTTTCTGTTAGTGTGAAAAAAACTATTATTTATTTTCTTTTTTCCTTACAATGTTTTAGATGGGTAGCCAATTGTGGAGCTTATGCTTGAGAGAGACTAATTCGTTCAATGTGGTACTTGCCTTTCATTTAGGTTTGCTGGACAGGCAGCCCCTCATTCCTACTGTCTGTATCCTTCCTACTACTCCAATACTTTGGTTACAAATGTATATGACCATGTCTGTCTTTTATTGCAGATTCCAAGAATTTTGAATTCAAGTTCTTAGGCTTATGCAGCAAGTAGCAGTGAGGACCCATTGAGTAATGTCCTTAGCCTCAGGATTTGAAATTTCTTTGGAAGGTTTGGTCATCAGTACTATTCTGAGGTTATGGGATCTATCATAGGACAAAATTGTCACTCTAAATGTAGAAAAGGTACTAACATAAACTCACCCAAATCTGCTTCTTTATCATCTGTTCTTACTAATATTAAATCTCTTGGCAATTGACATTTTTAAAAAATATTTTGTCCAGTGTATTTAGTTTTCATCAAGGTACACAAAGTAGTAGATGTAAGCCACTGTGTCGTAACTACCTTGGCCAACTTTATAGAATGATGAAACAGAAACAAGAAGTCAGCTACTGAAAAAAGGACCCTCAGAGGTCCCAGGGACTAAAATACCAACCAAAGAGTACACATTGTGGACCTAATGGCTCCAGCAGCATATGTATAGCAGAGGATGGCCAAGTTGCTCATCAATGGGACGAGAGACCCTTGGCCCTGTGAAGGTTCTAGGCGAATACCAGGGCCAGTAAGCATGGGGGTTGAGCAGGGGGAGGGGCTTGGGGGGAGGGAACAGGGGTTTGTTTTAGTTTTTGTTTATTATGTTTTATTTTTTTTATTATTTTTTAAGAGGGTAACCTGAGAAAGGAGATATTGTAAATAAAGAAAACATCTAATAAAAAAGGAATGAAAAGCCCACTATCCATAATCAACCATTGCTTCCTAGCCCATTCCCCTGGCTTCTTTTCACTTTTCACATGCCATTGTGTGCCTTATATAGTGAATTTTCTGCTATCCTCAGTGGTCTTAACTGAAACCCATAATACAGAAATATCACATGGGTCTTTTACAGACATGGATAAATAATAACTTTAACAACTAAACAACTAAAAATGTATTGAGGATGTATAGAGTTTAAACATTTCTTTGGTAGCATAGCTTCCTCAAATTTATGAAGGGTAATATCTTTCATCTCTCAAAACAGCTATATGAATATAATTATAAATGTGTTTTGAAATGTGTTTTGAATTTTCTCTTATATTATGTGGTTTATGTTTGTACAACTTTCTCTCTCCCTTATTCAATTTAATGCCATTTATCTTTTTGTCACATGAAACAATAAACTCTCAAAAGAAGAAATGCTTGATTAGATGGATACAATTGGGATGGCTTGGAGGAAATTTTATCTTCTGTTCCTTGGAATATATATCAATTGGCTTTTCCATTCTCATGAACTGTCAATCACTGGACTCAGTTGTTTTAAATGTCTTTATCATGAAACTTGTATTGGCTTTCATTTTTACCAGCAACTAATAGTTCTGGCCTCATGTTATATAAACAGCCTATACTCAGATGAACTTTTCAGTGTGCTAGCTACAAGTTTCTTATCAAAATTTCTACTCTCAATCCACTATTTAATTTTACCTTTAGCAGAAATTCATTTAAACTCTTTCTTAACTTCATATTCAATCATATACTATGTTCAAATATTTCAACTTTAATTTACTTCTCAAACATAATAATAATTTCTTATCTCCCTATAACCACTTGGACAAACTATTTTAAAGAACATGGTCTGAAGGCAGAAGTCATTTACAAAATAAATTATATTTTGATGGATAAAGTAAATTCTACTATAGTCAAGGGATAGTTACATACTATAACCATGTTCTCAGCTTAAAAGACGTCTGTTATCAATTTCCCTATACTGATATCAAAGTGCATAAAATAGAAGAGTGATATATTCATTTGTACAAGTGTGTTTCTAAAAGGGTGGAGTCTAGAAAGTCTTTTGTTTAGATTCCATAAGTGACTATGAAATTCTTACCCAGCTATGATAATGAAAAGCCATTGTAGCATAGTGACATTATTGGTACTGAGTACTTGGTGCTATTTTAGACATAGACATTTGCCTATGTATTTGTGAATTTTTACTTGTATTGAGTTCTTGACAGTTACACTCTGACACTGCCTGAGTTTACACAGAAAGAAGATAATCTTGGATATCATGTCTGATAAGATAGATCCTGAGATGATGAACAAACATGTGAATATCTGCTTTTAAACCAGAGAGTGATCATGATAATGATACCACAGATTCATCACATGAAGAGATGCAACATATAGGAGAGTTAGTTTACACTGTACTGCCAAATCTGACTTTTATTTGCTTGCTCATCTTAATATTTGTATATTTTATTGACAATTATTTTGTTCCCTCTTCTAAGAAGCACTGAAGCATCCAAACTTTGGTCTTCCTTCTTCTTGAGTTTCATATGGTCTGTGAGTTGTATCTTGGGTATTCTGAACTTTTGGGCTAATATCTACTTATCAGTGAGTGTATACCATGTATGTTCTTTTGTTACTGGGTTACCTCACTCAGTATGATATTTTCAAGTTCCAAAATTTGCCTAAGAATTTCATGAATTCGTTGTTTTTAATAGCTGAGTAGTACTCCATTGTGTAGATGTACCACAGTTTCTGTATCCATTCCTCTGTTGATGGACACCTAGGTTGTTTCCAGTTTCTGGCTATTATAAATAAGCCTGCTATGAACATAGTGGAGCATGTGTCCTTATTACATGTTGGAGCATCTTCTGAATATATACTCAGAAGTGGTATAGCTGGGTCCTCAGGTAGTACTATGTCCAATTATTTCAGGAATCTCCAGACAGATTTCCAGAATGGTTATACCAGCTTACAGTCTCACCAGCAATGAAAGAGTGTTCCTCTTTCTCTATAACCTTCCAGCATCTGCTGTCATCTGAGTTTTTGATATTACCCATTCTGACTGGTGTGAGATGGAATCACAGGGTTGTTTTGATTAGTATTTCCCTGATGACTAAGGATGTTGAACATTTCTTTAGGTACTTCTCTGGTATTTGATTATTTGTAGGCTTAGATGTTCTCAAAACCTACTTTACTTTGGTTTCTTAAACACTTCAACTTCCTTTCTAACCCACTGACCAGGAGTAGGGAAAAAAAAGATTAACAGGAAATGGGTGTTGTTGATATGTTTAGAAGTAGATCCTTAGGGTGATTTCACTCTTCATTGTCAGGATACCAGAAGTCCAGTTCAATAATAAACACCAAACACAAATCAGTATCAGAGGCACAATTGTGCAAAAACAGCAGGACTCCCCAAATCATCAGGAACCAGTGGAAGCTGCCAGAATCAGCCAGAATACCACCAGAAGTTCTTTAATGGATTTCTCTCTATAAAGTGAAGACCACTGACCACCAAAGACCAAAAATACAAGAGAAACCAGTGAAACATTGCATGGTGTAACAATGCAACAGCATCCTCTCCCTGTTCGTGGGTTCCATTTATATTTTTTCTAAATATTATATGCCCTCTCAAGTGTATGTCTACAGAAAAACACCACATGCCCTTTCACAAGATATCTTCCAGAAAAACATCACATGCTACTACTGAGTTGTTAAAGAAACAAGAAATTTCCACATCAGTTACTTTAGCAAATGTTATTTAGAATAAGCTCTTGATATGTTATTCGCTGATAGTGAAAGTTTATTTTAACTTTTCACTCCATGGAAGAGGGAGAGAAAGACTGTAGAAGTAAGAGGGGATGGAAGATACCAGGAGAGTGTTAACCACTGAATCAACTAAATAGTGATCATAGGGGTTCACTGAGTCTGAAAGGTCAAACACAGATCTGCATGGGTCTGCACCTGTCCTCTGTATATATTATGACTTTTAGGCTGGTGTTTTTGTGGGACTCCTAACAGTGGGAGTGGGGTTGTTTCTGATTCTTTTTACTACTCTTGGAATTATTTTACTCTTATTGGTTTGCCTTGTCCAGACTCATTATAAGAGTTTCTGCCTTGCCTTATTGTATCTTGAATTGTCATATTTGGTTGCTGTCTCTCAGAGGCCTCTTTCTTTCTGAAGGGAGGTGAGGAGGGGATGGGAGGAGTGGAGCAAAGGGAAATGTAGTTGGGGTGTATTATATGAAGGAAGAATCTATTTTCAATAGAAATAAATAAACATTAAAAAATAAGAATAATATTCAGAGAATACCTACTATGTTATGATTTTGTTTCATATTTTCACTATTTGAAAGAAAGCAGAATTTGTTTTCTTTTCTCCCTTGCTATGCTTGGTTTTCTAAACTTCAATGGAGTATGTCTTATAATATTTTTAAAATCAGATAACTTCTGTTTAATTGCTTTGGTACTTGATATTGAATACACAATAAACCCTGATCCTTTGGCTGACAGTCTCTTGCAGTACCTGGCTCTATGCCCCTTTATTTATGTCATCTCACTTCCTCTCATATACTTCTAGAGGAAGTGTGATCAGTTTTAACAGAGAAAACAATTTGGCTTTATATATTAAAAGTGAAAAGCATAAAATCATTTTAGCATATCCTCTTATTTACAAACATAAGTAGGAGTAACTGATCTGATAATAAAGGATGTTTAATGCATGAGTAATTTAGCTCAGTAAAAATCAATTAGTGGAACAAAAGATACCCTTAAAATAATTAATTATTCACAAGTTTAGGTACAAAAGCAACATAGAAATTATTCTAAGAAAATCATTGTTGCCAACTTTAAAATGTATTTGAAGTTGATTTGGAAATGTGTTTATATGGGTATCGAAATGGGATTGCCAAGAAAAAAATTGTATGTGAATCAGTAAAATAGAATTACAATGTTATGCTGAGAGAATGTTTCTTTGGCCTAACATTTCCAATGTGAATATCTCTTCTCTATTTCCTAAGAACTCCCTGTCAGCCACACAAATTCTATGCTAGTGGAGACAGTGATATTCATTTTAGTGTCAGTGAGTCTCAACCCTAACATCAATAAAATAATGCTAACTACTACTGACACCTTGTGACTCAGCAAAAAGGAAGCAAAATGAAGAAGAGGTCATATTAATAGGGAAATCCAAGAAATAATCTATATTGTCAAAAGAACCATAGTTGAGTAACAAAGATTTCAAGTGGATCGAGGTGTGATGTAGTTAAAAATAATTGCTTATTAAGAAAGTTTATGTTATCATTTAGATTATCACTGAATGAAGAGTACCACTTATTGTTGAGTCAAATATGACTTAATTTAATGTCATTATCCATCTTGTATTCCTGTAGCAGGAATTCATGAACTATAGAAGTTTATTTGTTTCGTGTTTTCGTTAAGGTATTTCTTGCTGTGTTATCTCATAGCAAAAGATAAAAGGACAGTGTGTCAGAGAGAGAGAAAGAGAGAGAGAGACAGAGAGACAGAGAGACAGACAGAGAGACAGAGAGAGACAGAGAGAGAAATTGAGAGAGGAAACAGATGGAGGAGAAAGATAAGTGGGAGGAGAGAAGGCAAACACACATTTATGTCAAATCATGATGTTCTTTTAATGTTCAGAGAGTGAAATTATGATGACGAGTCCCCTTTAACAAACATGACACCAGCCACCCCATCACCTAATCACATCTGTGAAGTTCCACCTGTCACAAGGTTGCTTTACAATTCAATTCCCAACTAAAGAATCTTGAGTCATACATCCAAACAAAAGCATGTGACCAATCACAAAACCAAATTATTATAGTTTAGATTACTATTGGATGAGGGTAAAGTATACCCAGTAATAGTGTTAATTTACATATTAACTATATTACTAGTCTACTCGATATTTTCCTTAAATCTGAAATATGTCTTATTTATTTTCATTTTTTCAATGCTCCTTTCCAATGGGACTAAAACCTCAAATTTGATTATTTGTGTAGCAACAGACTTCATTCTAAAATTAAAATTACAGTTTTGAAGATTACCATAGCAATTCGTAAGGATAAACAAAGGACAGAAGGATGACAGAGGCAGATTTTATGTGCATTCAACATTGTATTTAGAAAGCCAGGTTAGAATTTTGGCTCAGAAAGACAGACTGATTTCTGCAAAAAGTGTTCCCTGTCAGCTCTACTTGGAGGCTGTGAAGGGATTCAAGGAATATTTGTTCTGACAGTTGTCTGAGACTTCAGCTGATTTTTTTTAAGCCAGAAAAGTTTAATTCTCTCTGGGTGTTTCAGAAGTCAGCCTGTCAGAAATTAAGAATCTTATGTTCTTCCCCAGCATCTTGACTAGGGTGCAGTTTCTATTTAATTTGAAATACCATTGTATACTTACATGTTTTGAATAGCAAACTGTAATGAATCACAAAATAACCTAAGCATGACTATAGATCACTAACTTCCATTCTGAAACCAGATTTATTTATTTCACTTTAATATTTGTTTTAGGATGTGTGCTTTTTAAAATATCAATACACAGAAGACAATAGCATTATTATGTGGGAAACAAATCAAATAGATGATGTGTTTAAGGGAAATCTAACCAGTGAATCTCTGTAAATAATTGTGATCAGTAATGTGAGCTTGAGATTTTGGTTTTGGGCATTTTGACCTAGATGAATTAGAGTGGCTTCTATCAAGAGAAGTAAATATTACTTGATTCTCAACTTTTGCTATAGACTTGGTGAAATGCTTTGAGATATTTCTTAACTTGGGTTGGTAATTGTAGTTTATGATGTTTATTTCATTGTTTTTCCACAATAATTTTATACTCCTTTTGGTTATATACTTTACAATATCTTCAAAACAGGCAGCAAGCTATCAGAAAGATGCTGTGAGAAGCTTGAAAGAAGCCTTGGTCATGCATGTCAGGACTTGCTCATTTCTGGGTCTAATAAGCAGATACTACTGCTATTTCAGAGCATCATGCAGTTAAGAAACCCTGGAGGGAAGCTTTCATGTCTTGTTTGGATCTAGGCTTCATAACATGTATGGTTTTCCACACAAGCCAGTAGAGATACAAATACACAGACACATCTCACAGTGAAGTGCTTAGTGATTTAATTATAATAGTTGTAAAGTCCCTAATTTTGTTATCTTAAATTAACATAAATGTAATATTTAAATAATGTCTAAATAAAACTAAGTGTATCCCTTTTAGTAAATCATGTTGGTATCACAAAAACACTGTATCACTTAGATTTTTATTCCTCTATCAAAATCTCATGAAGAAACAACTTAAGAGGAGAAGGATTTATTGAAGCTCAGAGTCCACAGTTCTTGGTTCTGATGATTTGGGCCCATAATGAAGGCAAATACCGTAGCATCAAAAGCATACCTCATCAAAGATAAGAATCAGAAAAAGAAAATGCCAAGCAAACCTTTCTCCTTTGTCCTTTTCTAAGCACATGAGCTGCCAGACTATGAAACTACCATTCATTTTCTAGGCAGGTTTTGTTACTTGAATATCCTCTTAATCAGAAGTATACATAGAAATGTGATAATGTTCTAGGAGTTTATAGGTATGATCAAGTGGATAATTAAAACTTGAAATTGAAATTGAAACTCAATTATCAAATGTAAACAATTCATGAAAATTAGTAAACAATGAAAGGAAAATATGATGCATTGAGTAGAAAAGCAGTTTCCCTTGCAAAGAGTAAAGATGCTAAGACACTTTGGTAGTTGAATAAGAAAGTCTCATGAAGGAGTTAGAGAAAGGATCTATGGAGCTGAAGGGTCTGCAGCCCCTTAGAACGAACAACAATATGAACTAACTGGTACCCTCAGAACGCCCAGAGACTGAACCACCAACCAAGGACTATACATGGTGGGACTAAATGTTTTGGCAGCATGTGTATAGTAGAGGATTGCAAATTCGATCATCAATAGGAGGAGAGGACCTCGGCCTTGTGAGGGTTTTGTGCCCCAGTGTGGGGGAGTGCCAAGGCCAATAAATGGGAGAGGGTAGGGTGGCAGGCATGGGGAGGGGGGAGGCAACAGGGGTTTGTTATTGTTTTTGTTTGTTTATTTGTTTGTTTGTTGGAGGGGAAATTGGGAAAGGAGAAATTTACATGTAAATAAAGAAAATATCTAATAAAAAAAGAAAGTTAGAAAATAGCATGTATGATTGCACTATAAATTAAAACATATTAAAAGTGTTATAAATATCTATTTTGTAAAAGCAAAATTCTATATGAAAGCCCAGACATGCAGATATATGATACATGCATATATATATATATATATATATAGTATGCACATGCATGCACATGTATGCACACTTGAGCAAATCTATAACAGTATGTTTATATTGGATCAATAGACTAGTATTTATGACTTTCTGTAAAAAAAAAACCTTAATATTTGTGCAGAAATTAAAAGTTTTATTTGTTGATTTTTTTTTTTTTTAAAAAGAAAGCCTCATATGTTGAGTGCTTGGTCTTTAGTACTGGAAATGTTTAGGAAAATAGGAGATGTGCCTCTTCTAGAAGGAGGGGCCTGAAGAAATATCACAGTAGTCATAGTAAAATAAATCATAATTGAAGGATCAAGATAAAGTGGTTTCAACATGGAAATTTATAAGAGAATGTATAAGAGGAACCCTTTTTAAGTACAGTAAAGCAGGTCTGGACAGATGCTCTAGTGGGTAATATACTTGTTTTGAAAGCGTGAGGACCTAAATTTAGATACACACAGAAACACACACACACAGAGAAAGCAAACAAGCAAAAAGACAACACACCCAAACAATAAATTACAAAACAAGCTCCCCAAAACTGGCCTGGTGGAACAAGTTTATTACCCTTTTAAAAATAGTAGAGGGGAGATCTTGAAATGAGAGGATTTCCCTGGGTGGGGGGCTGTAGATCTGAGTCATCCTAGCCAAACTGTGCACTTCATGTAGAGAGGTTGATGTCAGATATTTTCTTCTATTGCTTTCCGTCATCGGAAAATATCTGACAGTAACCACAGTCTTCTGAACATTCAAACATGGAGTAGTGTGTACATATAAACATATGCACACTTACACATACAAGTTTTTTAATTGGTTATGTTTCAAAGAATTGTAGTAGGACTGGAGAAATTCATGGCTCAGTAGCTAAGAACTATTATTGTTTTTACAGAGGACCCACACTGAGCTGTTCATAACTATCTATATCACAACTTCCACAGTATCTTAAGTCCTCTTCTGGCTTTTGTCTGGACAAGAATAAACTTGCTTCATATTTCAAATATAATTTATTTGTTATCTGTTTATCTGAATTTTCTGGACTTCTAAGAAGCATGATACATATGTTCAAGGATGGGTACACATAGACATAAAATTAAAAAGAAATCTCAAAACAAAATGGTTGTTGTATTTTTCCAAAAATTATTAGTGCATATTTAAAGAGGAGAATCAGAATTCCAATACAATGATCTAATAATAAACATAAATACTATAAAGTATCCATGTACTGAATAAGTAAAGAAACTAAGTTGAAAAATAAGATTACATCTTTTGGAGAGTGTGGGGGAAATTCAGTTGTACAGGTAATTTTAAGTACGGTAGTCATGAAAAGCAAGTAAGCAGTTTGCCTCAGCAAGCTGCCTGACACACTTAAGTAATTAATACTCTGGTACACTGGTGGTGAAAAGTGACACCAGGAGTAGACAGATGATAAATACGGAGGGATTATCTAGTTCATGAAAGCAGATAAAGCTGCATAATTCTTAGAGTATTTAGAGGAATTTCACTGTAAGGACAAAATATAAAAGATTGTGATGAAAAAACAGACATATTTTAGCCATAAAATAGCAAAAATAAAATGTCAGATAGTCCTAGGTTATATTTGTAACATAATTTTTCCTAAGGAGATAATAACAATCAACACATACAACAGCAACTAAAATAAGAAAAAAAAAATTCCAAATCTAAATTAGATGGACTAAGGAGAAGAAGCTTATTGGGTTAGATGCAAAATATTAGTATGGTGTTTCTCACAGTCAGCTGCATATGGAGAGGCCCACCCAAGTATGGACAATGACACAAAACTGTGTGTGTCACTTGAATCCCCAACACAACTTGGAAGATGGCTTGAACAGAGACATTTATTTCTTGGAGTGATTGTTTCTAGTTTATTTGAATTTGTGGAGGAATTTGTTGAGTCTTGTGAATTCCATGAATTTCATACTCTCAGGAGAGACTTTTTCAAGTGTCAGGAAATACTTATATCTCACCTAAAGCAGAAAATTTCACATTGTAAACATGCATCAAAATGTCACATTGCTATAACATTCCACGTGACTGTGTATAATTGTTCAAATAAAAATAAAATTTGTAGCATCTACACATATTATCAGAGTAAGGAAATGAAGTTAAAAATAAGGGGAATGTCAGGGTCAGGAAGTGGGAGAGGGTGAGGTGGTGAGCAGGGGGAGGGGGGAGGGAACAGAGGATTGTTTTAGTTTTTTACTTTTTTATTTTTATTTTTTTCTTATTTTATTTTATTTTTCTTTTTTCTTTTGGAGGGGAACCTGGGAAAGGAGATATTGTAAATAAAGAAAACATCTAATAAAAACAATAAAAAAATAAGGTGTAAAATGAATTTCTTGGGCATATATATAATTGATCTTTAAAAAAGCTATGCAAAAGCAAAGTGAATATATTGGGGGGTGCATTTGATGATTTTTCAGGAGAAAAGCAGCAGAATACAATCATGTTCTTTAATATTCGGGGCTTCAGAAAGTGATGTGTGCTACAGAGAACGTGAAAAAGAATCAGTTATAGGCCAATTTAAGCTCAAGTTTCAAAAGCATCAAACTGCAGCTCCAGATCAGAATCCAAAAGTAATTTTCCCAACTCAAACAGCTAAATGAATAGAGGAGACCCAATTACGAGGAGGTAGTTTTCACTGGATTTAATTTATCCCATAACATTGTGGCCCAGACATGAGAAAACTGTAATAGAAAAATATAAGATGCTGTCTCAGATATATGCTAACATTGATATAATATATACAATCTGTAGATAATGAAAATCCTACTTTTGGTTCTCAAAGAAAGGACCCTTACAAACAATATGTTGACTGGTGCCTTGTTCTTCTGATTTTTATACTTGAAAGAAGGCAGAAATTTTTAATGTCAGTGTATGAAATGGGACACAGATGTGTAAAGAGACTATTTAGTTAGGATTTTGTAATTGTGTACAACATAAAAATGATGAATTGTTGGCTTATTATTTCTCAGTCCAAAGCAAATATGTAAGCAAGACATGAACTAGGATTGGAAGGACTCTTAGGAAGATTTTCTCCATCTTACTCAGTTTCTGCCATGGACTTATATAAAAAACTGGGTTCTGAAATACAAATTTATTTGAGGTAATGGTTAGAAGCACTAATGATTGCCCTTTTGTGTGTATCATTTAGGCAAAGAGACAGCAGATTGATATTACTGTGTTTTTTGAAGATGTTTTAAAATATTTTAAAATATATTTTAGATTACAATATAATTCCAGCATTTCTACCTTTTCTCTCCTTCTTCCAAATCCTAGAAATATTCCTCCTCACTCCTCTTCAAATTCATAATCTCCTTATTTTTTATTTAGAAATTAGTTTTTCAAAAAAGAACTCCCAGTTAGTTATTCAAGACTGAGTAGTCAGCCCTGAAATCATTTATGTCTAATCTATGTTGTATAGGCAGAGTAGACTGCATACCCATGCACACAAACACACACATGCACATACGCATGCACACCAGCAATTAAAAAATTAGAGACTACAGGCCATGAATTTTATGGAAGGCAAGAAGAGAAAGTACATTGGAAGAGGTTGGAAGGAGGAACTAGACAAAGGAGAACATGATGTCCTTACATTTTGGTTTAAAATAGAAAAACAAAGAAAAAGGAAGGAAGCAAGAAAGAAAAGAAGGAAGGAAGAAAAAGAAGGAAAGGAAGGAAGAAAGGGCAAGCAAACATTGCAGTATGATAAAATAGGGAGAGACATTTCGAGGGTGACTTTATGATTTAAATTCCACATAAAATAGTTGCTCTCTATAGATAGATAGATAGATAGATAGATAGATAGATAGATAGATAGATAGAT